>JASANB010001806.1:0-205671 GCA_030248155.1 Sabatieria punctata
CAAATGCCTTGACCCGCTAAACTCATAGGCACCTGTCTTCTATCTATCTACCTGTCATTTAAATCTTTGTCATACCGTGCTGTTTTGACAAACTTAATCTTGCTTTTTCTTTCTTTCTTGTACGTCTGCTACACTTGGTCAGCTCTGCCTCTGTCATCGAAAATCAAAAGTATTTATCGTTCTGGGTTGGTAGTCAAATTAATCGTATTGCCATTGTTACGTAGGTGTGATCGAACAGTTGTCCTGCTATATCGTGTTTGTGAGCTATTACCCTGTCTTCAGCTACAGATCTGTACTGTATTTTCGTCAGTAAATCAGGAACGTTAAAGTTTGCGCCCTGCAACAATTTTCCTCCGCCTCCCGCTTTGCTTGCAAGTAATCTTTGCGCCAATTTGTTCACAGTTTTCTACATTTTCAGACAGTCTCTATCTGTATTTGAGCTAAAGTTGCAATTTCCACTCTTATAGCGAACTTTAGTACTCGAAGACCAAGTTTTTTTTGCATTTTCCTGCCGCTGATCTGAGACCCCTCCCATACCTGTTGCATGCACTGTCTGTGGTAGTACGGTATACGGCACACTTGTAACAGGCCCGACCCAGGGAGAGGTTTCCTCAGGTGGGGGGTCGAGGGCGGTTTCGCCCAGAGGCGGGTCCAAAACTAGAGTGCGAATTTGGTATTGGGTGTTTCTGAGGTATTGGGTTTTTTGGCTCCCACCCAGCTACTGTTGTTTGTGTATACACATACACATTTACCATACACAAAAATACACATTGTTTTTTCAATGTGTATACACATACACATACACATACACATTGAAAATTCAGATACACATTACCATACACAAACACTACTCGAAATGTGTATTTTTGTGTATGTGTATTTGATCAGCAAAAGTCGATAAAATTTCGAACAGACCCGCAAAATTTCGATGTTTTTGCTGGCGTAATAAACGGTAGATATCCTCATAAAGCCTTAAAATGGCCTAAGTAACTCGATTTCAAAGCTATCCAAGGATTCAAGCTGCAGACATTCAGAGATTTGATTTTTCCAGCATTTCTGACTGAAAATCTGCCAAAAAATTTGCATTTTCAGTACAATACACATACACAAATATACACAAAAATACACATTGTTTTGTTGAATGTGTATACACAAAATACCATACACATTTGAAGGTAAATGTGTATACACATACACATACACATACACAAACGGAAAACCCAATACCAAACAACAGTACACCCAGCCTACTAATTGGGACCTGACAAAATCCAAAAATATCGATGTTGACCTGAAAAATTTATCAAGAAAAATCGAAAACATTAATCGATTATTAGGTTTAGGAAGCTGTTTTTGCGTTAATCCACTAAATGTTAGTAGAATTTCTAATAGCGTCCACTTTTCTAAGTAGTAGTACACCAGTAATTAATTTCCCTGTTCTTGTGTTTCGTGTGCTAAAAACAAGCAATAAATGACAAAAAAAAGGCTTCCAAAAACACCGATTCCTCTTAAAATATCAGCTGTGGAAACGCCAAATTCGGTTTCCAAAGGCTTTTCAAGCGGATTTTAGGCTAAAGATTAGTGATTTCTTAGCCAGTTTGTTAGTACTGGAGCCACTACTGGTGCTTGTACTTTTGGGTCGAGGTGTCCCTAAGCTGTCTGGGGGGTAGGGGGTTTGGCCTTTCTAGCTAGGGGGTAACCCCAAAGCCCCAGTACATGTACGATATACGGTACCCCTACCATACAGTAGATAGTGATACCATACAATACATGACGTAAGTGCCTGCCACTGTATAATGCTTAAAAAGTGGTTGTTAGCTGTCCTAGCAATAAACTACATAAAAAGGTTGTAGCTTTTTATTAACCGTCAATTCGACTGCAATTAATAACGTGCTTCTGTCATTAATCATATACTCGGTAGGACTGGCTGGTTTTAATTACTTAATTGAATGATTCTATCCGGTTGTCCGGTTAGCAACCGCATGACAACCGCTTCCAAAACTCCGATTTAACCGGCCAATCGCCTGCGAAGTTGGTTTGTACTAGCCTACAGTATGTACCTGAACACATGGATGCTCCTGCTTTTAACTACAGGCTCTTACGCACAGACAGGTACGGTACCAAGTTCTGTATGCTATGTTTACATAGTTTGTATTTGCCCCGAGTTTCAGCCCTACAAAATCTATGCGACGGTCAAAGTTACGAGCGAAAGGGTTACGCATTTGGCTACTGTTTCATACTGGATTGGGCACAAAAGGCAGCGTTCGCTGATTGGACCACCAAGTGCACTCACCTCGCCGGGTTTGTGGGGTACCCGGCCTTCCTCCCCTCCACTATCATGGTGAAATGGATTCAGGACAATGTCATGCTCAATGTAAGCTAAACTGGAACTTCTATCGCAATTCTTTCGATTAGACGGCGCGTAATAGTTAGATTAGGACCGCTGCCGCGCTCGTCGAAATTTCTAGAGACTGGTCTAAAACACTTTTGCCTCTTCTGACCTTCGAAATTGCCCTTTTGCGCCGCCTATTTACGTTTAAAACATACATGTAGTAACAGGTGATCCGCCGAAGCGGGCAGGGGGTTGGGGGCTGGACCCAAATTCTAGGGAGGGAGTCCGTCACTAAAAACGCTCAAAAATCGAAAAAAATCGCAATTTTTCGGCTAAAAATGGTCAAAAATCGCTAATTTGGGCTTAAATACAGCTAAAAGTGCTGTTTTACAGGCGATTTTGGCAACTTTTGTGTCTGAAATTGTAAAACATTGCACAAATTTGCTCAAAAAAATTACTTGCCAGGAAATGGGAGAGGATCGGAAAAATTGTCTGGCCTAAGTCGATGATGATTTAAAGCCATACATGTAACAGGTCATCCGCCGAAGGGGGGAGGGGGGTTGGAGGGTCTGGCTCCGGCCGGGGGGGTCTGAGCCAAAATTTTGGGAGGGGGGTTGGGCACTAAAAAACGCTCAAAAATCGCAATTTTTGGGCTAAAATCGCCAAAAATCGCTAATTTGGACTGTAAAAAATTGCAAAAATTTGCTCGAAAAATTACTTGCCAGAAAAATCGGAGGGGGGGTCGGCGAAATCGTCTCGGGGGGGGGCATCCGGAGGGTGGTCTGGCCTAAGTCGGGTTGGGGGCAGACCCCCCAGACCCCCTGTTACATGTATGATTTAAAGCCAATAACACTTATACGTATTTCTGAGGGTGGATAAACCGCTCAGATTGACAGCAATAAAGTTTCGGTTGCAGGCACTGGAAGATGTCTGGGTGTCGCTGAGTGAGGATGCCAGTGGTACGTGGGTGTGGCTAAAAGGTAACTCCAGTTCACTGCCGGAACCGACGCCCATGAAGACGGCCCGTTGGGTCAGTGGAACTCTGCCCAGCACACAGAAATGCAGCGTGGTCAACAAAGATGGTCTCCTAGCCGAACACGACTGTACCGACACAAACATCGCCTTTCTCTGCGCTTACGGTACCATTGAAGCCTAAGAAGCGTGTAAAGCGGGGGCAACGGCCACCTATGGATTTTGTCTACCCCGTCAATCTAATGATTGTAGGACAGTACCCCCAGTCACCAAAAGACCTCTGTATTTTTGCCTGAATAACTCTTAGTAGGACAAGTGCTGGTAACTCAGTTTACACTTTGGCAGCGCCAATTAGTATTTAGTCGCGTCAACTAAACCACGCAACATGACAGCTGTAGGAGTCAAACAATATGCGAGTAGAGTTTAGATAGATAAAAAGGGTAGTTTTCAGAGGAGCCCCGTTACCCGAAGCGTTTCCTGCTGGAAGATGAGGCAGCGGTGGGCAAAGACATAGTGAAAGTGAGCGAGCAGACACTATCCGACCCCGAACCGGCCGCCAAACGCATGGCCTGCGCCTCGCTCTGCGGAAAACGCGACGACTGCTACGCGTTCAGCATCAACGAGTCCACCGGCCACTGTAAAATGTTGAGCGACATCGTCTTCGATATACCCGACGCCGACGCCAATTACAAAACTTACAAGCAGAACTAATAGAACAGAAACGGGTTTGTATGTCTACTAGTATTTAATCGGAGACTGTAAAGGAGGCATTTATATTTTGCCACCCAAATGGCACTGGCACTTTTTAAATCGCTACCAACGGCGCAACTTAGACTACGGCAGACTAGAATGCCATAGGGTAGCACTTTGCCAGTTCACCAAAGTCTAAATTGAGTGGTTGGCAGAGATTTAGAAAGTGCCAGTGCCACCGGGGTGGCAGAAGAATAAATCCGTCTTTGTAAGGTCAAGGTTTATTATTTTTTTTAGGAAATACGCTATTGTTATATTTATGTATAGCAAAATTGTATACACTTTGCCCATGGCTTTCGTTATGCCTATACTCTACTTTCGCTGCTTTTGTAATTTGAATACCAAATCGTGGAAGTTGTATTTTATTTCTCGGGTACCGGTAGCGCTTTTTGCTACATATTGTACAGTCAGGGTATAGGGGTCGTCCATAAACGACGTCGTTCCAGAGGGGGAGGGGGGTCTGCTGAAATGCGACGATAGACGACGCACTAGGAGGGGAGGGGGTTAGGAAAAAACGACGTCGCTTTTTTCGGAATTTTAGGATACTTGAATTGCATTTTTTTCGATTTATGTACGTTCTGTCAAACGTTTCTACATACAGAAAAGTTTCCCAGAGTGGTTGAACGACGTCGTTTATCGACGGCCCCATAAATGTACGTGGGCCGGGCCAGCCCGAATTTCTAACTTTTTGTTAAATATAGAGCATTTTTGTGTATTTTCTTGCGATTTCAGTATAGTTCAATTTAAAATTTAAAGTTATTCTCTAATATTCTGACAAATTAATGAATTTTCGACCGTTGTTTTCTTTGATTTTGTTAGAAAAAAATAACGTATATATCAGTTAAAGATCAGAACTGACTATCAGTAAGAAAAAACTATGAAAAAAGAGCGACAAAAAGTGCTAAATTTGGCTCATTTCAACCCAGCCGATTATTTTCCGAAAAAAAGCGGGCCGGACCGAAAATTTCGGCCCGAACGCATCTCTACGTTAGGGATCTTCGCCATACGTCTGTCGCCATACGTCTGTTTGTACTGTACGAATCTACGATGTATGTACACCTACCGAGAAATGCCTGATCGCAGTATGAACCTCAACGCGCGCGTCGAAACTGTACCTCCTGTCTGCTTATCGTGTCCAATTATTTTGCGCCGAGACGAAGAACTGCTCGAATAAATTTATTATTACTAAACAAAAATACTCAAACAAAAACGTGAATACCGATTAAAGGCAGGTTGCATTAAAAAAAAAGCGAATCACTGTATAAATAAATAGCTCGCTCGTCAATAAAGCACTCGGTTTAAGAAAGTATGAAGCTAAGCGGATTGGAGACTAAAAAAAGGTAGTAGGTCAGAAGTCACTGGGCTGTAGTAAGAGTCAGGTGTTTAACCGGCCGACGGCCACAGCAGTTGCACCGAACTACCGCCACTTTTGAAGAGCGGGGCAGGAGTCTGGCTCTTGGGACTCGATTGAACCGTCAATTGCTTCTGCTTAGAACCCAACACGCATTGCAACTCCGTACCGATCGTCACGTGAACAGACGACGCCCACTTTCTGAACTGTTTCCAATTAGACTCATATATGTACATGTACTAGGGGCGAGGTTTGGGGTTACCCCCTAGCTGAGAAGGCCAAACCCCCCTCACCCTCCGACCCAAAAATATAAGTATGTACTAGTAGTGGCTCCAGTCCAGTACAATGTACTAACAAACTGGCTCAGAAATCACTAATTTTTAGCCTAAAATTCGCTTGAAAAGCCTTTGGAAACCGAATTTGGCGTTTCCACTGCTGATATTTAAGAGAAATCTGTGTTTTTGGAGGCCCTTTTTGTCATTTTTTGCTTGTTTTTAGCTCTAAAACGCTATTTGGCAGCTTAAAATAGCGATTTTTAGCGTCCTTACTGAAAAAACGTGCTAAAAACGCATTTCCAGGCGTTTTGGAGCTTTTTGAAATCTGGGACCCCCCTCGACCCCCCACCTGAAGAAGCCCCCTCCCCCAGGTCGGCCCGGAACTGTTACATGTATGATTAGACTACCGCCCATTACTGCAAACACACACTTATAACCACTATAGTATAGTATACTGTATGTAACAGGGTCTGCCCCCACCCGACTTAGGCCAGACCCCCGAGACGATTATTCCGACCTCCTTCCGATTTTTCTCGCAAGCAGACATGGGCAAAGGGGGGGGGGGCTGAGGGGGGGTTGGCCTCCCATCAGGCTCTGATCTACCCCCCATCAGCCGGCCGCTACCCCCCATCAGGAATTTTTGGGAAGAATTTTGTATAGGAAATTATGATAAAAATATGCCTGGAATAGGCGTAAATGAGCTCAGAATAGCTAATTTTAACTTATTTTTATGAAACATAAGCCAAAAAACCCTGATTTCCGCCAAAAATCGGACTTTTTGGCTTACCACCCCCTCAGCCCCCCATCAGGCGCTCCTACCCCCATCAGCCCCCCCTCAGGAATTGAAAATTCTACCCCCCATCAGCCGAAATGCTAGCCCATGTCTGCTCGCAAGTATTCTTTAGACTAAATTTGTGCGATTTTTTGCAATTTCAAACACAATAATTGCCAAAATCGCCTGTAAAACAACACTTTTTAGCTGTATTTCATCCCAAATTACCCATTTTTGACGATTTTTAGCCGAAAATTGCGATTTTTTTAGATTTTCAGCGTTTTTAGTGCCGAACCTGTAAAATTCTTCATTTTATAGGTTTAGATAGCTGATGTAAGCATGTTCGAGCTTCTAAGTTGCCAACGTTTTCAAAACTTGTTTAAAACTGAGCTATTCAGACCTAAACCAAGAATATACAGTATATTCTTGCTTAAACGTACAGTCAGTTGTTGCAAAGATCAAAACCAGTGCATTTCTTGCTTTTCATGCAGAACATCGAGTTTTAATTGTAAAATATAGATTTTCCACCTACTACAAGACACGGGTCTTATAACTGGTGCAAAAATGTGACCCCAAATTTTGGCATTTTCCAGTTAAAAGACCCGGTCTTATAGCTGGAAAACTGCGGTAAGTACCTCTGTGAATTGGACACCAATAAACCGGTCAACTCTCCGATTCTGTCCTCGTTTCCGGGAGTTTGTAGACAGGCCACCAAATCGTTGCCTTCAAAATGGAGCACCACTAGCGCGTCCTGACCCGACGTTATGCTTATGCCTTGCAACTGAAACTTGCTTATTATTACTCTGCTTTCTCTTACAAACCACTCCGCCAGCACACATGCTCATGGTAGGTCCGCAGCTCAGGGAAAGCCAGGTTTCCAGGCGTAGTTGCCTGGCTTTAGGTGTAAAGTTTCTTTTGAAAATTCAAAATTCGGCGGAAAATTTGAATTGTTGGCAAAAAAATTTTGGCAAAAAATCTAAATTTTGGGCTAACAATCAAATGTTTTTCGCAAAAACAGAATTGTCGACAAAAATTGCCAAAAAACAGTTTTCCAAAGAAAATTTTGTCTAAAAATCGAAAATAGAAAGAAAATTTGCGAAATTTAGGGTTCAGTATGTAGTTGCCAAAATTGGTTTCTGTGGCTTAAAAACGCAGCAGGAGGCTTCCTAAGAGCTTCTGCAAGCTTTTAGTAAAGCATTATTTTTGTGCCCTCCCCTGGGCACCCCTATGCACATGGGAGTGCAGGTACTATAGGTAGGGCATTGGTAGCCGTTTAGCGGCCCAGCCCGCTCTGTGTTGCAGTCCGGTTTGTTGGGCGTTTATTTCATTTACTATGTAATCAATAAATTTCTTCTTCTTTCTTTCAATACGTACCAGGCATGGGTATGTGCAAATACGTACATAGCGTACCTCGTTCAGGTTGTAGACATGCATACACTTGAAGGTTTTCTTGTTGAGTTTAGCGATGAAGTTATCCGTGACCAACATAGCGCGTTCGGCAGACTTACCGAATCGGTTGTATTTCTGAAGAATACGCACACAATGCACTCTAATATAATTGATAACCATACATAAAGAGCCCATCATACATAATTAAAAGCTCATCAATTCTGTGAGCACGTTATAAACAAGGCGAGAGAGAACTTTACTCTAGCGGGCAGGCAAATTAATCTAGAAACGGGGGTTAAGCGCTCTCTAAACATGCAAATAGATTTAGTGTACCTGGAAAAAAGCCGAGAACAAGACTTTGGAATAAGGATGTTCCGATCTCAGCGCGTCCCTTGCTTGCCGATAAACCACCGTTTGATTGACAGGCTGATTTTCCTCCGGCTAAAAAAGAACAATTCAAAAAATTCCAAATCTTCAGTTTCAGATGAACACAATATTTTTCAGAGCGCATGCGAACAAAAAAGGCGGTGTTAGCGCTTATACAAGGTGTGCCAAAAACAACCCAGCAGATTTTTATACTGTGTGGCAACCGCAAATCTCAACCGATTTGAATGAAAGACAAATAAATTATTGACAGATCGGTGATATTTTTGTTAAGATATGCTGCCTAGTTCCTGAAATATTTGCTCGTTTATTCACACAAGTAAAGTGTCATTAGTCTTCAGCAGTAGGAATCTGTTTTATTATGAAGTGCAACTGAATCGCTCTTGTTCATTACCGAAATCTCTGTTTTGAATTTGAGGGCAATTATCTCAGGAACTAGGCAACAAAAATATCAGCGATCTGTCAAGAATTTATTTGTCTTTCATTCAAATCGGTTGAGATTTGCGGTTACTACAGAGTAAAAAATCAGCTGGATTGTTTTTTATTGCACACCCTGTACACAAGAAGAAGGTTGATTTGGACAGACAAACAGAGTGAAGATAGGAAAGGAATCTCACAATGTTCAGATAGTCTCCCAGCCACTTTCTGCTAAATCCATAGTCGTTCCGTTTGCCATTCAACTTCTCAAAAGCTGCGATTTTTTGAGGGAATGCTGAACGCAAGTGGTCGGGCATTCGAGCCAGGATAACTCCTGCCCGCCAACGACCGTGGATAACCTTCAGCTTCTCCACGAACGGCCTCAACACTGCAGGGGCTACCGGCCAGGACAACGACTTACCCAGGTCGCGCAGCTGACGCACTCCTCTGAAATTTACTCTGCTCTCATATTGGTTTCGAAGTTCTGCACTGTCAGGCAGGGATTATTGATTGACCTTATCGGTTCCACTTTTTGAGCTGATACAAAATAGTAAGCCTATGTACATGTACGTACGTACATATACACGTCGTATAATGTATGTACCAGGGGTTTTGGTATTAGCCCCTTTGGCAGAAAAGGCCAATCCCCTCATCCCTAGCCCCAGACAGTTAGGCACCCCGACCCGAAAACAAGAGACAGTAGCAGCTCCAGTAGTACTAATAAACTGGTTCAGAAATACTTAGCTTAAAGTTCGTTTAAAAGGTACGTACATTGTACGTAGATGGTAACCGAATTTGGCGTTTGTTTCAGGTTTTTGAAATTTTGGAACCCTGATTGGTCTCCACCTGGTAGACAAACACCCGGTCCCCATCCCTCCTAGACCTGTTGCATATAGTGTACATGTGGTCTACATAGATTTGCACCTACTAATTGGAGGCGGCTATAACAGGCCAAGACTGAACCAACCTAAAGGTGTCGATCAAGGTCTTCATGTAAGACCTGAGTTTGTAGCGTCGGTAGCGGTACATTATTATGTAAACGGCTCGCTTGCGCTTGTAGAGTCTTCGAGCGTTGGCGCCCCGCCAGTGCTGCAAAGGAATGCATGAAAAAGTGGTTCGCTTTGGTTTATAAACAGTCATGCATTTATAGACCGTACCGCGATGGTCAAGAACAGTTAGCCGAACATTTTGGCGATCTTTTGACGAAAATAAAAATGTTACAGCCATTTTTTAGAAATCGACCAGGCCTTTCCGGGCCATGCATGCCTCCACTCATAAAAACAAACAAACAAACACCAAACTACTGTAAACTGTAAGAATAAGCTCTATAGTCTATACTACTGTATTACCCTCTGTAGTGTGAGAACGATGGACGGAATGGTTCTGGCTCGGGTCTCCTCTAGTGTAAAAACGGTCTGTGGACTGCCGATGAAGACTTTTGACTTTCCGAATACACAGTCCTTCAGCAGATCCCGATCTTTCAGAATGGCCTTCACTCCGTCACGAGCCAAACGGCCGCAGTAGTTCGGCCAGGTTTCTTGGCAAATCATTTTGTACCTGCAAGCACGACTGTTTTGTGGAATCGACGCACACGAGACTCTTAGCCGTTTCCACCAAAGCAATTCGCATGTTTTCCTGCAGGCTTCAGCGTAGAATCTATTAGGTCAGACAAAAAACCGCAGAGATCAACTCTATTAAGGAAAAAACAACTCTTAAACTAACGAGAGTAGTCGTTTTGCAATTTTCATCGTCGCTGCAAGCTTACAAATAAGCTGCTCTAATGCAACCTAGCGGGGTAAAATTTTCGACGGTGAAAAATGCGCAATAATTTTTCTCTTCAGCAGCGTACATGTTTTGGTAGGATTTCATGCTTCCGTTTTTCGGTTAGTGACTCTTTGTGTGCTGGCCGGTTGGCGTGTGGTAACCTTTACTGGCCGCTCTTACTGCCTGTGCTATCGCTCTTGCCAACTACCTAAGAGTTTACAATGCTTCTTCGGCCAACGATCGTTCCGTTTGCCTATTCTGTTGCGTCTGTCATCATCTGTTGGTCTGTAAGAGTTGCTTTGGCAAGGCCAGTCTGAATGACAGCTTCTGCCCCAAACAGCCGAAAAACGGACTGCCTGTTCCCAATCCGCCAGCATTCTATGACAAGGCGCATTCAGAGCTTGCGCGTATTTGTGACTGGGAGCGCGAAAAGCGTGAGCGACGGGACCTACAGTAAATATTGTGAACAACGGGCAGGTCACCAGTCAGTCAAACCATCAGAACGTCTCTCAGTTGCTCAAGAACGTCTTCTCCTACCTAAAACTTGACTCTGCTACCATTGCCAATATCTGGACTGTAACTTCAAAGAATGGACAGAAGGAGGTTGTCGAGCTAAAGGACCTTACTGCAAAGAAGACCATTCTCTCCAGAAAGCGTGCGGTTATGATGGCGAAGCCACAGTATTCGAGTGTGTTCATTGGCACAGATCTGACTCCATGGCAGGCGAAGAAAGCGTTTGACTTGCGAAATGAATTGCGTGAACAGCGAGACAATGATCGATCTGATTTGTTTATTGATTACAGCACACTGACTATTAGAAGAGCTAAGACAAAAGCCTCCGTGTAACTTGTTGTTTTTTTGTTTATTCTCTTGTTTCTATCTTGGTAGTGATTTTCTGGTAGCTTTGATTATAGATTATAGGTAGGGACGTATGTATGTAGTAGTCATTTGGCCCAGCCCCCTTCACACCAGTACACCTACCTAAACCAAGAATGCATTCTTGCCTAAACCAATTCAGTGTCAATCAGACTAATTCGTACCGCACGTTAGCTGCTCCCTTGGAACGTTCCGGTACAGTATTTTCAGCGTCTTCTATTCAGCGTACATGGTCTTGGTACGGAAACTGTTAGTATGTATGTTTTATAATACAATGTAAATCTCTTTCGATGGAGAACCCGAAAAAGAAATATATTTTGGTAAATAAAATCAATTACATACTACAGTACAGTCATACCTCGTTAATATGGCTCCCTCGATTATATGGCCAAATAGCTGTTGTTGTCCCAATTATTTTACACAGTATATGTACACGTTAATATGGCCCTTGGTTTCTGGCTATGGCCAAGAGTTTTTGTGTCCCAATGTCTCAGTTTACATGTTTAAATGTTTCGTTAATATGGCCCTTGCTAATATGGCCAAAAAAGCTGCCTGACTTTTTAATATGGCCATCAGAGTTATTACAATTTCGATTAGAATTTCGTCGTTTTTGTCTTTATTTTCTGCTAACAACGTTACGTTTGCTTTTTTCTGTTGCACATTCAAGCTTCGATTCAAGCTTCAAGTTTTAATTTGATTTGAATTGCATTTCGTTTTCTCTGATACATACAGTAAATGGTTGTTTCTGTTGTAAGCAAAGAATGAGCCAGCTGAAGGTTATCTGTTATACCGGTAAAATTATTATAGACAGGTACAGAATGATGCTACAACTCAGATTTTGCAACTTTTAAAATTTTTTCAAGTTTTGTTAATATGGCTGATTCGATAATATGGCCAGTTGGGTCGTGTCCCAAAGTGGCCGTATTAACGAGGCACGACTGTATCTTCAAGAAATAAATAAAGCTACTGGCAATTAATTTTAAACATTGGCTGGATCAGTCAATGGCAAAAGTTCGAAGAAACGTTGCTTCTAAATTACTTTTCGACGGTTTTCATTTTTTCAACAGCCAAACAGTCGTGCAAGGACATACAGTACTACTGGATTATTAGACGTGCAGTCCAAAAGCAGTTACCTGTCCAAAAATCTCTGGTAGTCCATTCTGTAGGCAAATCCGGCCCGTCTAACTCTGACGTTTTCCAGCAATCCCAGATAGCGCACCTGATGCGTCACTCTCTCCTCATCGAAAACAGTGGAAGACTTGATTTCGTTCGGCTTTATACAACGCACATAGTGAGGCTCCTAGCAAATCAGAGACCAGTTGCTACTGTATTTTGTCAGTGCACAGATAGAATAGACTGAGAGTACCTTGGACATAAGATTCTGCACCAGAGCGCACATGGAGTTCTTAAACAGACTGCCGGCCGTGATCGGTCGCTTGTTCACTTGACTGATGTGCTTCGCTCCGTCGGGGAACAACGCATGCAGCAGAGCATTCTCGCTGAAAACACAGTGATTCAAAGAAGTACTACCAAACAAATCTAGAGTGTGCGATCAAGCGGAAACTTGGAGCACGGCACCTGTGTACTGTACGTGCAGGTTGTTAAAAAATCCCGGAATTTACTTCCAGCTTTAGTTTGAGCAGAGGGATCCTTTAGCTTTCGCTTTCATTTGGATTGAGTGTGCAATGGCCGATCGATTGGTTGGTGGCCTGGCAAAAACAAGCCACGGAGTCGGGTACTGTAACAGTGTGAATTGAGCAGCTTCAGTTTAATGCTTTTTCATTCTGTTTTCCAGATTTGTAATGCTTTTATCATGCTTCAGCCGCAAATACGGAGTGGTGAGTGCTACGTAAGTTTCACTCGAAGCTTAGTTTACCTCCAGTAGTTATCAATCAAGAGCTGAATGCCATACTTGAAGAAGAGGCGCAAACCACACTTCCAGAGATTCTTTCAACTGACCAGGAGTGCGTCTTCGAAAACGCTGTACCAACTTGTAGACTTGTGTTTTACTTAAGGCCTCTTCTTAAACTATAGCATTCAGCTCTTGAATAATGGTTACTGGAGGTACACTGAGCTTTGTGTGAAACTTAGCACACAGCTTTCTAGCGTACTGTCTCCTCTTTTTTGTTGTAACTTTTTGTCCTTTCGGACTAGGAGTAGCCTTACATAAAAGTCAAGGAAACTGAACCATGGTTGTGAGAAATGAGAAGTAAGAACGAGAGCCAGTCTACCTCTTGTACATGAGTCGTTTGAAGTCCTGGTACAGTGTGTCGGTGTTTTTGTCCAGAAACCCAACCACTTTCCACTTCGAATTTGAGGCAAAAGTATGATAAAAACATTAAAAAACTGAAAAACAGAATGAAAAAGCAGTGTACTGCAGTTGCTCATTTACACTGTTACAGTTCCAGACTCTGTGGCTTGCTTTGGCAGGCGACCAACCAATCGATCGGCCATTTCACACTGCTTCAAATGAAACCAAAAGCTAAAGGATCTGTCTCCTCAAACTAAAGCTGGAAGTAAATTTCGTTTTTTAACAACCTGTATACTTTGTGCCAAACTGCCAAAAGTTCAGCTTTCTAGCGTACTGTCTCCTCTTTCTTGTTGTAACTTTTTGTCCTTTCGGACTAGGAGTAGCCTTACATAAAAGTCAAGGAAACTGAACCATGGTTGTGAGAAATGAGAAGTAAGAACGAGAGCCAGTCTACCTCTTGTACATGAGTCGTTTGAAGTCCTGGTACAGCGTGTCGGTGTTTTTGTCCAGGAACCCAACCACACTGTAAGTGACCTCACCGGCGTAATGTCGAATGCGGAAATTATCGAAATGCAGCGATTTGTCTTTCGGTTCCAGACCGCGACTGCTGTAATGCTTGTGACCCTTGAACTCTTTGTCCATCGCAGACAGGAAAATCTGAACATATCAACATACAGTACAGTGGAACTCAGCTCACATAGCCTCCGGCGTATAAACCTCTTACAAGCATACTGTATAGTACAGTACCTCATCAGTGATGTTTCCAACAGTGAAACAAGCATCATCCAGAATACTGATAACACCACGTCCACTGGACTCTTCTATCAAATCGCAGATTACTTTGTTGTTGAAATATTCGATCTACAAAAAGAGACTTCAGAAAAATCCAAAGTCGCTCCAAAAAATAAGCAGCCTGCGGCTTTTTGCGAATAGCCTTTTATGGAGGGGTTGGAGCGACTTGTACTTAAGTTGTAGAGGAGCTTGCGCTCCGGTCTGAGGCAAACCCTAATCTGCGCTACACTTACGATTAAACACTAATTTGCGCGATGCTGAATGAGCTGTTTTCCTAATTGAGATGAGAAAGAAATGACTATAGAATTCGATTCTAGAAGCCTTGGAGAGCGGATTTCACTGGAACTTCTAGGGTATGGCATTATTCACAACGGCGCGAATTGATTCCAACACTTTCTGAGTCTATAAACCTGACCCCTGATACCGTAGTACTTCTTCAAACATGAGGTGGTAGTATACATTTGAAAAAAGCTCATTTTCCGGTGGCGCAAATTAGTGTTCAGTTGTAAACGTTGCGCAGATTACAGTCTGATCGGTCCTGAGGCCCAAGTCGCTCCGACGCCTCCTTGAAAACTTATTCGCAGAAAACCGCCAGGTTGCATATTTTTGGATGGACATTAGCAGCAATGGTTAGTGAAAGAGATTCAAGCAAACTCAAAGAATAGTCAGCCATGTTAGGACAGACAAGCCAAGAAGCAAAATAGCTGACAAAACGAATCTAACTTTCTGCCAGTCGATTCCTTCTCTCTGATACTCCTCCTGTTCCTGCTTGAGCACCAGTTCGATGAACAACTGTTGCAGCTTTTCGTTGCAATAATTGATGCACAACTGTTCGAAGCTGAAAGTCACAAAAAAGTAAGTTAAGTAGACAATTGTATAAAGACCTGTTGGTTCCAAAGATCTCAAAGCCGTATATATCAAGAACGCCGATTACAGTGTTTTTGCCGTGAGAAGCTCTTTGAGGAACGTGAATCGCTTCGTTCACCTTCTCTACGATCCACGTGAACAGGCGCTCGTAAATTGCCTGAATAAGGTGCTAAGTTGTATAAGTGATAAGGAGCAAGTGATATTACCAACCTTGGCAAAGGCATCGCGACCATATAAGGCTTCTTCGACTCTGTGTCGCTTGCTAACCACATCTCCGCCTGCTGCCACCACTCTGGCACAGAGAGCTTCGGTCAGTTGAGCAGCTGTCACTTGTAACAGTTTGGCCACATGGGCAAGTGCTCTGGAGTCTGTCACCGATGACTCCTCATTACTGTTCACATCCTCAAATGATAGATTTCCTGAAAATTTACTGTAGATAATTATGTGCTGTTAATAGTTTATCGATCCCAAAATCTCTGTGACATTCCCTGACAAAAGCCAAAAAATCCCCTGACATTTTCAAAAATTCTTTACACTAAATGTAACATTTTCACTCAAAAACTGGTCCAAAGCATGTATACAAGTGCAGTCTAATTTTGTTACCGGCTCAGGATTTTGCAATGGGTGTGTAAAATTTTAAACGTAACTGGTTGGACCAGGCAGGGTTAGAAAATACAGCAAAATTAACCTTCAAAACCCGTTTAAAAGGCATTCCGGGCATGAAATTAAAAAAATTACAAGTTTTAGTAGTTTAAAGTGGTCTGGTTGGGCTTCTCTGGCGAGAAAATTTTGAAAATATGGGTTTCAAAAGGCATAAAATAGACAGTTTTAGGGAATAATTCATTAATTTCTCTTATTTTTGACAGACTTTCTCTTCCTAACTCCACCGCAAAGGGCGTACCCATCCTACACCCCCTGGATACGCCACTGTACCGCATAACAATAACAAGAAAATTTTGAAAAATCAGCCTTCAAAAATACGTTTAGAAAGCATTCTGAGCACAGAACTAACAGTTTTCATAGTTTAAAGAGTTCTATCGGGGCCACTGCCCAACCAGGGCGAGAAAATTTTCAAAAAGTAGCCTTCTAAAACGCACTGATATTGACTGAATTACATGCACTTTCATTTCTGATTCTACAACGTACGTGTATGTACTGAACGCATGGTTTCTATGGAGTGACGCCCAAAATTTTCCTTGATCCCCAGACAAATTTTAAATCCACTGACCGACACGAACCTGTTATATGTACAGTACAGCAACGTATTTCATTAGAAAAGGCAAATGTGTGCTCAAATAAATCTTGAGGAGCAGAGAACAGACCGGTAAAAGAGGAAAGAACGAGCATACCCAAGTGCAAAATAGCGGCTAAGGTCTGCCAGACCGACTCTGACTCCTGAGGCGAAAAGTAACTTTTCATGGCATTTTGCACCGCTTGGAAGTCCCTCTGATCATTGATGGTGTCCACCTGCAACAAAGAAACCACCTGCCCACCGTCACCTGTGCCTAGCCAAACACGGCCAAAATTGGAGGCCGGTTTTTCAGACAGCCAACAGCTGCAACAACAATCTGCAAGGTCCACCTTTTTTACCTTGTCTTGCTTTCCTTGCTGCAGAAAAAAGTAGTCCAGCGGCCGCCGCTTGAGCTGCAGTTTTTGTAGAACAGACTCTGAACAGCCGAACAAGAGCTGGTAAAAGCTGTGGAAGCTTCGCTCGCCTTCTTGTTGACGCACCACTCTGCTCTGAAAATTTAGTTTCTTTCTCTTTTTTTGAAAACATGCAACAGGAGAACAGTAAAATTACGAGTTTGGGCCAAATTTTGCCCTCAATTTGACGCCATATTTTTTCTATTTTTGAAAGTTTTACTTCAGTCCACGTAGTTGTAAAAAATGTTTTGAAAAAAGCATTTTTTAGTGAAAATTTTTAGCGTACTGTACATCTGACGCTAAATTCAGCGATTTCGCCACAAAATTTCCATACTTTGACACGACAAAAAATCTATCATCAATTTTTAATCACATCTACATTTTCACTCACAAAATTACGCCATAAATGCACTAACATTTTCATTCGGTTAAGTAAAAATAACTTTTAGTCTCAATAGACTTCCCCTCTAATATACCATGTGCAATTTAGTCGGCACGAAAGTAATTTAACACCTCTCACGCAAACAAACGCAATCCCCTTAATTAACTCTAATTAAAAGCGACAGATCGGATTACCTTCTCAAGCAAATAATTGTTGATATGTCCGCCGATAGGGTCCCCCTGAAATCGACCTTGTCTCAACAATTTACACTAGACAACAGCACCAAACTACTCTGACCTTGAAGTCAAAATTGATGTCCATGTACTTGCCGAACCGACTGCTGTTGTCATTGCGGTTCGTTTTGGCGTTGCCAAACGCCTCCAACATACAGTTTGATTGCAGTAATATGTTGGTCACTCTACAACAGCTACTTATTACACTCTTACACGTAACAGGTCTTCCGTCGATGGGGCAGAGGTTGATGTCTGGCGCCGGTCGGAGGTATGAACTATGAACCCAAATTCTAGGGGAGGAAATGGGTACCAAAAACGCTCAGACATGTGTGAATTCGTGTCAAAAATCGTAAAAAAAACCGCCAATTTCGGCTCAAATACAATTAAAAAGTACTGTATTACAGGCGATTTTAACAATAACGTTTGAAATTCTAAAAAATCGCAAAAATTACTTGCCAGAAAAATTGTCTCAGGGGCCTAGTCCGGTGAGGGCAGACCCCGGACCCCCTGTTATAAGTATGCTTAGACTGTTGATACCCCTCCCCTAGCGTGTCCGAACCTGGTGTATGTATGAAAACATAGTAAAAAAGTGTGTATGTTTGGGATCTGTATTATTTAGAAGCATACATGTAACCGGGGGGTCTGGGGGGGTCTGCCACCCACCCGACTTAGGCCAGACCCCCCCCCCCGGATGGGGACCGCCCCCCCCCCCCCCGAGACGATTTCACCGACCCCCCTCCGATTTTTCTGACAAGTAAATTTTCGAACAAATTTTTGCAATTTTTTACAATTTCACACACAAAAATTGCCAAAATCGCCTGCAAAACGGCACTTTTTAGCTGTATTTCAGCCCAAATTAGCGATTTTTGGCGATTTTTAGCCCAAAAATTGCGATTTTTTTCGATTTTTGAGCGTTTTTAGTGCCCACCCCTCCCCCAAAATCTTGGCTCAGACCCCCCCGGCCGGCGCCAGACCCCCCAACCCCCCCTCCCCCATCGGCTGATGACCTGTTACATGTATGTTTAGAAGTCTGGATACTGATGAATTTGAATTAAATTGATTGCAAACATTTTTCACACAAAACAATTATAAATTATAGCTGGACGTGTACATAGGTGTAGAATTGAAAATGTCAAGCCAAATCGGTTTGAATAATGACCAAGCCTGGCGCACCCCCCTTGGCAACAGCCATATGCTTGCATAAAAGTGCGCATAATCTTGTTTCTGGCTATAAAGGCCAAATGCGGTAAACGGTCCCTAACAGAAAGATAGATAGATAGGCACCAGATAATACAGCGCGACGTTTCTATAGCAAACGCGCTGAGAGCAAACACAAGCCCAGATAAGGGCCTACCTACGTACTACTACTGGGCCATAATTTGTAATTGTAAAAAATCACAATCAAAACTGGTTCTGGCGCCAACAGATGAGGCTAACAATGACTCATCAGAGGCAAACGAGTCCTGTATGTCATAAAACCAGAGGACAGAGAATCTGCTAGCCATACCACGGCGGCTTTTTAGCTAGCTAGCCCTTAGATGAGTCACTCTTAAATCAATCTTGAGAAACACGCGCTTGCTGGAGTCAGTATGTTGCGCGTTAGTCAGCCCCCGCACAACAAAGTACCTACTAAAAGGCGTCAGAGAGAGACAGAACGAGTCAAGGTGACGCCACAAAACTGACCGCTCTATTTCCTGCTGGCCGGAAAGATTGGTTATGGCCGCCAGATAACGCATGATTATTTTTGACGCTTCCGTTTTGCCAGATCCGCTCTCTCCTAAAATCAGACAAAGCCGATTGTTGGAAATCTTGTTCATAAAACTTACGTAGATTCTGAACAAATGTGAGGAGAAAAACAAAATTAATATAAAAAACTACCGGAAATAACAATACAGGTGTCTCTGGAGAGTCGCTTCATCGATCGATAAGCGGCGTCGGCGATGGCAAAGACGTGCGGCGGTCGTTCGTAAATTTCGCGGCCTTTGTAATTGTCGATTTCATCGCGCCCGTAAATGGAAAGTTGTTTGTACGGGTTGACTGACACCAACACCTCGCCGATGTAAGTGTAAATGCGCGACTTGGAAAATCTGAAATCACTTCTTCAGCCTTTTGTCAACTCTGACAAGACTCGATGAAAACTTTGCGGGCTATATAGTACTTCTGGATTTGTTGTTTGGTTATAAATAATTAAATAATGAATAAAAATATAATAAAAAAAATAAATCACCAAAATTACGCTCTTATTGGTCAAAAGGAAAACACTTCTTCCATACGTTGTATATTCTTGAACAAATCGCCCTTTATAGGGGAGAGTCTGCAGCGCATTTTTAGCCGGTATTCAAATACTAAAAACACTGGGAGAAAATCATTGAGCGCCGCTTTGAACTCAAAAACAGCTGGAATCAGGAATTGTAAAAAAATTGAAGAAAAATCAGAGGGGTAGAAAAATCGACTCGATGTGCGAGGGGGGTCCCCAAGGCCTTTTGGCAGGTACATACATACACGACTTGTTCTTAGAACAAATCAATTAATCAATTAGGTACGTATAGTAGATAGAATGACTTGCAACAAGCAATCGGTGAAAAATTTCACTCAAATTCAAACAAACCAACCAAGTTCCAAAATACTACAAACAAATAACAACAAATTACAAAAACACCAGAAACAGATAGGCTTGTAAAAAATAAACAAGCCCACAAGAAAAATGCATAAACAGAGTACAATGCAATTCATTCACTAACCTCAACTTCAAATTCTGCACGATGTGTTCTGTGTCCAACGTAGGCAGCAGAACCAAGTCCTCGATTCCAAATTCCTGCGGGTCGTGTTGGGAGAAGCGCGAGGTTGTCATTTCAAATAGAATTAGACAGAACAGAAGAAAGAGGACGGAAGAGAACTTGTTTGCACGTCTCAAAGTGTCAAGTAGCCGAGAGTGTAGCGGTTAAAAAGGCGTCAGCGCAAGGCAACAACGCATCTCGGCCGGTAGGTAGCCTCACTGGCCGGCAAACAAAGAATCTCGATAAAAACCAGAACGCCTCTCGATCAAACATCGGCTGTTGCCGCGCGCGCCAGCACTGCCTGCCTGCCTGCCACCGTAACTCAACGCCACCACTGCTTATGACAAGCTGAATTAGACGTCTGACTGGCGCTCAATTTAAATGCTATATACCAGGCATGTGAGGTGTTTTTTCGCATTTTTCCTAAAAAAAACCGGTTTTTTCCCTAAGGGTCAAAAAACATAAATCGCGGAAAAAAGTCAAGCTAAGATAGCTAATTAATTTCATTTTTCTATTAAAATGGACTTTTGCGATGTATACTGACTCAAAAATGTTAGAAAAACAACAGAAAAGACCAACTTTCGCATGATAAAAAAATGCAAACTGCTGTAAGAAAATTTGCTTATAGCGATTATGATGGAGCTTGTCAGGCACTGTTCCATGCATGTTTCGTGACTTATCTCTAAGTAACACGTGTATTTCTGGCGGTGGCGTCTCCGGGGGTGTGAAAAATTTTCAAAAAAAGTTACCCGGTTTGGCCGCTGCCCAACAAGGGCGAGAAAATTTCGCAAAATTAGCCTTCAAAAACGCATTTAAAAGGTATTCTGAGCATAAAATAGACAGTTTTAGTACATAATTAATTCGTTCCTCATATTTTTGCCTAATTTCTCCTCCCTACCTCCACCGCAAAGGGGGTGTACACACCCTACACCCCATGTGTACGCCACTGATTTCCAGGCCTGAAAAGACTGAGGAAGGCACTAGAAAGCGTTAGGAATCGTAAAACCAGTCTAGGATACTCAGAACAGAACTTGGGCTGGAGTTATTTCCGCGATTTAGGAAAAAATGGGAAAAAACAGGCCGCGGTTTTTTCGGAAAAATATCCAGCCTTGCTATATACCTACTTGAAGCACAGCACATAGGCCAGAATAAGGTGCACACCTAACAGTTGGCGAAAATGAGACTACAATCAGTCAGGGGACGATAGCCAAGTGTACAGTAACTATAAGCCCGATTGGGCTATTTTGTAGCTATACAACGCTAAGTACCACTATTAGCTAATGTACCTATCTGTATCTACATTACATAACCATATACAGTAGATAGATGTGTTTGTTTTTGTCATAGCTATCTACAGCTATGGAAGGGACTCACGTTTTCGTCATAGCTAAATATGGCTATAAACAGCTATTGAAGCAGATTATGTACGTTTTGTGCGTTTGCATAGACTAGTCAATAAACTTTAAAAAAACACTTTGCTTAGCTCCTGAGATATTTGCTGTCAAAGTCAAAGCAGAGATTTTGTAAATGAACAAGGTCGATTTTTATTTTTCTATTGCACTTCAAATAATACAGATTCCTACCAGGGTTGTATATTTTTCCGAAAAAACCTCGGCCTGTTTTTTTTCAGTTTTTTTTCGGTTTTTTTCCTAAATCGCGGAAAAAACTCCAGCCCAAGTTCTGAGTATCCTAGACTGGTTTTACGATTCCTAACGCTTTCTAGCGCCTTCTTCAGTCTTTTCAGACCAGAAATACACGTGTTACATAGATATAAATCACGAAACAGGCATGAAGCAGTCCCTGACAGGCTTCATCAATGAACCCTATATGCAAATTTTCTTACAGCAGTTTGCATTTTTGTTTTATCATGCCAAATTTGGTCTTTTCTGTTGTTTTTCTAACAGTTTTGAGTCAGTATGGCCTATTATACATAGCAAAAGTCCATTTTTGGTTAGAAAAATGACATAAATTAGCTATTTTTAGCTTGAGTTTTTTTCCGCCATTTATGTTTTTTTCCGACCCTTAGGAAAAAACCGGTTTTTTTCGAAAAAAAAACGGAAAAAAACACCGGAAAAAACACACCTCACATCCCTGATTCCTACTACTGAGAGCTAATGAGACTAGTTGTGAACTAAGCGAGCGTGTGTGTCACCAGTAAAACCTCGCTACGTTAGCCCTCAGCAGACGAAATCTGTTTTATTGTGAAGTGCAACGGAATCCCTCTTGCATACTGCCGAACTCATTGCTTTGACTTTGAGGGCAAATATCTCAAGAACTATTAGTAGAGCATATTACAATCTTTCAACAATTTATTTATCTTTTAACCAAAAAAAAAGACCCAAATACCCAAATAGGTTGATATACAGGGTGTGTCAAAAAAAAACAACCCAGCAGATTTTTTGCTGTAGCAACCGCAAATCTTAACCGATTTGAATGAATCCTGTTTTAAATGAAAGATAAATAAATTCTTGAAAGATTGATGTAACGTTTATTAAGATATTCAGCTTGGTTCCTGAGATATTCGCTCTCAAAATCAAAACCGCGATTTTGACTGTGAACAAGAGGGATTTTTTATTATTCCGCTGCACTTCATAATAAAACGGATCTCTGCTACTGCTGAGGGCTATTGGAGGCTTTACTGGTGACACACAAACTCGGTTCACTTCAACAGTAAAGTGTCATTAGCCCCCAGCAGTAGGAATCTGCTTTATTATGAAGTGCAACGGAATTGCTCTTGTTCACTGCCAAACTCTGTTTCGACTTTGTGGGCAAATATCTCAAGAACTAAGCAGTGAATCTCAATAAAAATTGCACCAATCTTTGAAGAATTTATCAATCTTTCATTCAAAGAAGGAGTAATTCAAATCGGTTAAGATGCATGGTTGCAAAAGTAAAAAATCTGCTGGGTTGTGTTTACGACTCTTGTTCACTGCCAAAATCTCTGTTTTGATTTTGAGGGCAAATATCTCAGGAACTAAGCAGGCTATCTGAATAAACGTTACATCAATCTTTCAAGAATTTATTTATCTTTAATTTAAAAAAGGATTTATTCAAATCGGTTGAGATTTGCGGTTGCTACAGCAAAAACTCTGCTGGGTTGTTTTTTTTTGGCACACCCTGTATATGGTTGCTATGCTAATGCTACACCGAAAAATCTGCTGGGTCGTTTTTTACGGACGGCTGTACGTACTCTGACTGAGATTAAAATACAAATTACATAAATACGTTAATATGCTATGCTTGTTGTTTTATTTTTGCATTCTTCTGCACTGTTATTAGCTTATATAGTAATTTTATTCCAACCAGAACTCCACATCCATACGTACATTCAAAACAACGAACCCCCAGCTAACCCAATTTTCACTCACTCGCAATAGTGTAGCTAAAATGAATGATAAGGCTAAAAAATGTGCTTGGCTCGTTTAGACAATCCCACAATAAAAGTGCTTATCCTCATAAGACGAGCAACTAATTCCAACCTCAAGCAGAGCTTGACGAATAAAATCGATATTTAAACTATAGCCAAAGTTATTATAATCGACAGCAGCGTACAACACCGCCTCTGCTGCGTCTGAGAAATCGGTTTCGGAAGTCCAGTAGAATCTTTGAGCTCGAAAGATAAGATCGAATGCGTCCCAGACACCGAAAGGGAGCAGACCAGTCAGCTTAACAAAGAATTTGTTAAAGACGCCACTAGACCCGTGCGGGTCCATGCCTTCACTAAACTTCTCTGCACTATCAATCGACCATCCGTCGCAAGGTGGATTGTCCATGCAACGCAAATATTGGCCAAATTTAAAGGCTCCATGACCAATTTTCCAATCGCGCACTTCTCTTTTAAAAAAGTACTCAACTGCCTTTCCAGAAATGTCAGAAAAAGCTTCATTCAGACCTCCAGATTGACCGGAATACTTGAGGTTTGAATTGGCCCTTGTTACAGCGTGACCGATTTCGTGCGCTACCACGTCCAGCGTCACTAATGGGTAATCGATCTTTCCAAAAATGGTCTGAGTGCCGTCAAATAGGGCGTTTTGAGAGTCTAAATTCACTTTTACTTTGAGAGGTTTATACTCACTTCTGAATAGAAACGGTTCATGATCGCCGTACCAGGCACGGTACATTTCCAGCGTTTTCTCCGCGTGAAAATGAGCGTCGTTTATGATTGAATTCGACGCTCCAGCACTACACTGAAAGCTGTAGGGCTGATTGATTGAATTAATCGAAAATGTATAGTTCAGATCTATTGTATGAACATGCTCAGACTCCATAGAGCACGTTTGACCGTCTGAGTTTTGAAAGACTGTAATAGCATCTCTCTCACGGCCATACCTATACCTTCCCACTACCTCATTGCCCCCTGGACCCTCCACCTTCACATAGTTGGTGGTTAAACTATCGAACTGTTCTAAAATTTCGTTCGTATCAGCATCTATGATAAGCTGAGGTCTACTGAGCTTGTGATTGCGAGATAGAAGCATGACAATTTTGTAAGCCACCTTGGGCTTACTTTCGTCATTGTCATCTACAAAAATAATCAGCTCAGCCTGGTCTTTGCGCAAAACTGTGAAGCCCTCATTTTCCTTCTCGCTAGCCACCTCACTCATTTTCCCTTCAGGGTCGTAGCGCCCTTTCTCAACTGGACCCAAGTCGGTGTCGATATCTGGTACAAAAGTGCCTGTGAGAAATTCTCTCTTTTCCGCCTTCTTCGCTTGCTTCTTAGCTTGTTGTTGCAGTTTCTTTTTGGCCTTTTCACTGAGATTCGGGATGGGGTTTTATCGGATAAATCGTGTTCGACTAGTTCAGCACCTTCTACCTTGATGTCGAGATAGAACTGCTGCACTTTGGTGTGTTGGTTTCCCAAATCGTCTTCCAAACTCTTCAGTTTACGCAGTTTGTTTCCTTTTGCGTCCTGACGCGACGAGCCCTGTCTTTGCTTCGTTTCCTCTATCATCTCCTTCAAATGTTGCTTGCTCTCTTGGCTCTGATGCTTCAGTTTTCGCTTTTTCGCTTTCTCTGGGTTCTTTTTCCGGTTCTCCTTTTTGAGTTGGTTCTTGGGTCCCTTAGGTCTGGCGCGCCTGTATCGGGCTTTTTCGGCTTCTGTTGAATGGGTCGCCTCCTCCTCTGACATGTTGTGGTCTGTGGTCTCTGCTAACTGATACAACAGACAGAGAGAGAAAATAGTCAGAAGTGCCACTTGCATTTCTGAAACAACTTACCAAAGGTAAACTGGACTAACAAAGCACATACTAACTCACCTTAGGAGTGCTGTGCTGGAATCAACTATTCTTACAGGTGCCAAGCTACAGCATGAGCAGAGATAGAAAGGTACCGGCGAATTTATAGCATTGCTAGAATTCGAAAAAACACAATGGGCACTCGGAAAAACGTTGATATATGTTTGTTGTACTGACAGATCTAATCAACGATCACTGGCAAAACAAGCCTAGAAATTGTATTTTCAATCAAATCAAAATGGGAATTCGCCAGTTTATAATTCAGAATTTGAAAAAAGAAATGAAAATATATAATAGGAAAGCAGATACAAGGAATAACCAGTGCTTTTTCACTCCAGATTTCTTGCCATTTTTAAGCTTGGCTTTTGAGCTTTGTGTCCAATCCCTATCCTATCTAAATGTGTACCGCTATTGTTGCTGCTCCTTTGTTAAGCTATGAGCTGAGCTTGAGAACCCCATCTAACTAGAGGGAAAAGAGAGTCCAGGCTACATGCTACATACACGTACACGGTGTCTCAAAAATGACTTTTCTTTTTGCCAGCCACCATTGCCGCAGCAAAGTTTGACCAAATTGGCTGAAATTTGAAGCATAGGTGCCAAAATAAGAAAGCTTTTGTACATTTAAAAATTAGGTCGACCAGGATTGAGAAAATCCTAACAAATTCACAAATATGTCAGATTTGTTAATCTCAATACCGACAAAAATAGCGCTAAAATATAGATTTTTCTGTTTGCTGTCACTTACGCAAATCTTCGCCAAATGACGTGAAATTTGCAGAAACTCTTCAAACTGTGGCATATTTTTTATGTTAAAATTTCATGCATTCAGATTGGCACAGACTTGAGAAACTGAACAATTCCTCAACATCTGCTTGTTTGAATGAGGAGAACAGAAAAACAGATATTAGCATAATCCTTATTTCCTCGATACCATGTCATTCTCAATGCCTGAAATTTTAACAAATAAAGTATCCCACAGTTTTGAAGAGGTTCTGCAATTTTCAAGTGATTTGGTGAATAGTTGCCGAAATGACAGCAAAAAGAAAAGTTTCCATTTTAGCGCTATTTCTATAGGAATTGAAATTAACAAATTTCACATATTCGTGAATTTCTCAGGATTGAGCCAAGACTGGTCTACCAAATTTCAGTACGCAAAATCTCCCTTATTTTGGCACTTACGTATGTTTCAAATTTCAGCCGATTTGGTCAAAATTTGCTGAAATGGCAGCAATACGAAATGTTATGACTTTTTGGGACACCTGTATTACAAGTACTTCAAGGGGCTAAGAGGAGGAGAAGGAAAGAAAAAAGAAGAGCACAAGAAGATGGAGGAGGAGGCGACAGAGGGAGGAAAGATATTGAGAGGAAGAAAGGTAGAGAGGATGAAGATTAAGGTGATGAGAATAAGGTGGAAGATGAAGAGAGTGAAGAGAATAAAGAGAAAGAGAGTTGAGAGGAGAAGAAGAAATAGAGTAAGAAGAAGAAGAAGACAGAGAAGGAGTATGATAAATCGTTCTAGTTCGTTGAACAAGAGACGGCAGTCTGTTTCACCGATGACGAGGCAACAGATGCAAGCGAAGGCACACCAAGGCCGAAACGTCATCCGCAAGAGATCGAGTCAGCATGGTGTTAGTGCAGAGCAGCTTACTGGAGATGCCGAGTCAACAGAGCAGTTCTCACGCTCGTTCGTTTTTCCCCGACCGTCAGGCACAGAGGAGGCCCAGTCGACGTCCGCGAGGGGGAGTGAATGAAGAGTTTGAGTGTTTTGTGTGATTGTTTGAGTGTATTCCTGTTGTGTAGTGGCTTTGTGTGATTGTGGTGTTTGCGAGAGTTGTGTCCGTTGTTGTTGTCCGACACATAAACCCTTTCACCCGTTGTTTTACTAGTCACCCAACGCATAAACCATTTCAGTACGTACATAGTAGTATGGTTTTTCACCAAGCATTCTGATCTAAGCTAGTTTCGCTTTCTCTAGAAAGCAATTACAATTTTGTTTCGGTTTTGCATGCAACTGAGCCGGCAAAACATCTGTCCAGATTTAATCAAAATGCACGCAAATTTCCATGTCCAGCAGATAAACCAACTGTCTTGCCTACAGCGAAATGTTGGGCCGAAATCTGACCGATTGGAAAAGCGCAATACTGAGAGTTGTAGCTGAGAAAAGTGCCAACAAATCGGCGTGGAATCGAGAAAACTTTATTTCACTCGCAAGTGTATCGGTAGTACGAAAGTGTCACTGGCTTAGCAGAGCTGATCCGTTTGTAGCCAAAACTGCATTAGCTACATTCAGTTTACCGTTTTACTTGTTCATTCTGTTTCTGCTATTCAAACGAAAGACCAACTTCTCTCCTCATTTCTTCAGACTCTGCCTATCTTCAGGCGTGGCAGACATCCTGTTTGATGTCTTGTTCGTCTTGTATCAGTTCAACGTAGTGGGCATTGTAATGGGGCTGCGGGCCCGATCCGATGATCCGATGTGCGGGGGGGCCTTTACGGCCCTACGCTCAGACCTTGCGATCCATTGCGCAACCCCCGTAGTTTCGTCATCTCGGACGTTTCCCTTCTATCACTGCCAGCCACTCTAGCCATGCTGTTGGACGCCAGGTACTAAGAAAGTCCCTGGCGCGTTGACGTCATGGTGATGTCGGCTCCCAACGTCCGCTAGGTCCGCCCCTAGAGCGAGAGAGGCCCCCCTGCCTAGTCGGTTTCCGTGGACAACTCCTGACGTCATTGCTCTTTCTCCAAGTTGGCATGCTGTAGGAGCGGCTTTGGTGCTGTGGCAGATCCAGTTGGTTCCCATTTTATCTACTCGCTGTAACCAGCTTTCGGTGGCCTGGGTGGAGCGTTGTGCCGACGACCAACTCTTTGCAGCAAGAAACTTGCCACGCCGAGAGGATGAACCACTACAACCACTAGGGATGCAGCGGCCGCCGTGACTCAGAGGCAGCGAGCTACCCACTGAGCCACCGACGCGGCGGGCTGCGGGCCGAAATGCGCTATGTGTATGACATAATTAACGATTGTCTCAGATACAGCCAAGTGATCGGACTCTTACTGATTTCCACCAACAGGCTCACTGCTGTGGCTTTTCCTTTGCAATATGACCAGGCAAGTTCAGTTAAAAAGTACAAAAGCACGTAAGTCAGAAATCAATTCAGATTTGGGAGCAAAGCAGACTTCGATTTGCCATTGCATCTCAGTGGGTTGCCCCAATAATCATGTATTCACCAAGGATTTGGTACTTAATTGACCAAGACCCAGATCAAGATGAAGTCCATGACCGCTTTGTTACCGTTAGTTTTGGGCACAAGAACCAAATCAGAAATGATGCAGCAAAATGCTTTCAGCTCTACCACTACTTTCTGCCTATGCCATTAGCCGCAATCCTAGTCACCATCAACGTCGGCACTGTAGTCAGCATGTGTTTACACAAGAACAGAAACCAAGCCAAGCAGAAAAGGGCAGATCAAGACTACAAAAGAGAGCGGCGATTGGCTCTGGGTACCTGTATCATGTGCATTCCGTACATATTCTATGTAGCTTTGAAGTGTTTTAACAGAGTAGCCAACTATGAGCTCCATTTTAAAAGTTTGCTGCACTGGTGCAGTTTTCATGTGATGGTCAATATGGTTTACATAGGCATGCACTTGTGTGAGTCTCTGTTTGTCAATGTCAATCCGTTTGTTTTGCTCTTGCTCAGCAGAGGATTGAGGACTGCTGCTCTAGCTGTGTTCAAGTGCAGCACAGAGAAAACAACTGGACCTGGAAAATTGGTCAGAGTAAGGAAAGTAGGGCCTACTGCTTAAAACAAGCCGATGAAATGTTTTCTCATAAGTGAAACGTGCTAAAAACCATTTCCAGCCAGGCGCTTTGACAATTATTTAAAATTTGTGACCCCTCCCTGGACATCACCCGCAGGCGAAACCTGCCAGACCTTTGACATTTGATGTTTTTCTGTAACATCGATTGGTCTCTTGATTTCTGTCACCACATGTTGTGTTATTGGCGTTTGACTGAACATCAATTTCTAGTACTGTTGCCTCATTAAGGTAGTGGTCAACAATTATCAATAAACATTGACAACACTAAAATCATTCACTTATTCGCGTGATCACTACACACACGACCTCACCTGTACAGTTTTAATCAAAATCTAAGCATGCAAGTTTGCATGACTGCATGGTAATGACTAACCAGAGACAGTGAATTCGACATCTACTGTAAAATGGCTTCTCAAAACCGCACCATTAGTTGGAGATCGGCAATACTAAGAGCCATGGGCGATAAAGCTGTCAATAAATCAGTATGGAAGAGTGACATAGATTTGTTTCAAGTGGCAGAGGCATCCAAAGTGCAGTCGTGTGACTGGCTTAGCAGAGTTGATCCAACTTCCGCTAAAACTGCAGTGGCCATTCTCATTTTACCCTTTTACTTGTTCATGTTGTTCGTCATACTCAAGCAGCAGACAAATCTGTCTCAGAATTTCTTTAGACTCTGCATATCTTCAGGAGTTGCAGACATCTTGTTCGACATCTCCTTTATCTTGTACAAGTTCAAAATAGTGGGAATGGTTATTTCACTAAAGGGAACTATAGTCAGTTACCTGTATGACATAATTAAGAATTGTCTTAGAACCAGCCAGGTGATAGGGCTCTTACTGATTTCGATTAATCGATTCACTGCTATTGCTCTCCCTTTGCAACATGACCTGGTAAGTACCTACGTGAATGTAAAACGTTCAAAAATTAAGTTGAACAAAGCCAACAGAAAAAACGTTAGCTCAAGAACAGATCATGGTACAAACCACGGAAGGCATCCAATTTTTCGTGAGGCATGGAACTTAGTGGTTTGTGGGCTGCCTGTGGTTAAGGATAGACCATTCCGTGGCCTGATTGCTGCTTACACTTACGCGGCCAATTTCCGTGGCTACAGGCCGGTCTGTTAGACTCCGTGGGTGGGTGGCAGAAAATGGATGTAGTGCCTTATACTGTAGCCAGCCACACAGTAAATATTAATAAAGTTCCAGATGTGGAACAAGGAGCGACTTCGGGCTACTATAGCAGCCCAGTGGGTGGTACCACTGATTATGTATTCACCAAAGATATGGTACTTAATCGACCGTGACACCGAAAAGGATGAGGCCCCCGATCGCTTTGTCACTGTAAGTTTTGGGAAATAGTTTCGGTCCTCAATGTCTAAATGTTATTTATTTCTGTTTCAGTTTTACCACTTCTTTCTACCGATAGCAGTAGCCATTGTACTGGTCACCATCAACATCAGCACTCTAGTTGTCATGTGTTTGTATAACAGAAAAAATCAGGCTAATGGCCACGATCACAGGGTGCCTGACCAGGACAGAAAGACAGAGCTGAGGCTGGCTTTAGGGGCTTGTATAATGTGCGTTCCGTACATATTTTATGTTGTCTTGAAGTGGTACAACCAAGTAGTGAGTTATAAGTTGCATTTCAAAGGTATCTTTCAGTTCTGCACCTATGTGGTGATCTGGAAACTGGCTTACATAGGCATGCATTTGTGTGAGTGTCTGTTTGTCAATGTCAATCCGTTTGTTTTGTTACTGCTCAGCAGTGCATTGAGGACCACTGCTCTGGCTGTACTCAGAGGCAAAACGATTGCACCTGACAGATCGTGTTAGAAAGTAGCACTGAGACTTTGAACTCAGCTTGGACCTGTATTTTTTGTAGCCTACAGTAGAGTGTAAGCCAGTGAACGTTTTTATGCATGTATTCAGTGTTGGCCAAAAAAGCACCTGGAATTTTTCCGAGTTTTCCAAGTACAGGGTGTCTCAAAAAAAATGATCACATTTGTTTTTACTGCCATTTCCGCAAATTTTGACCAAATAGGCTGAAATTTGGACCATAGGTGCCAAAATTCGGGGAATTTTATGTGTTAAAGTTTGGTGCAGTAGGCTTGACTCATTCCCGAGAAATTTAAAAAAAAGCGAAATTTGGTAATTTTAATAGTGAAAGCCGGTCACCGAAAAAATGATCACATTTCCTTTTACTGCCATTTCCGCAAATTTTGACCAAATAGGCTGAAATTTGGACTATAGGTGGCACAATTCGGGGAATTTTATGTGTTAAAGTTTGGTGCACTATGCTTGACTCATTCCCGAGAAATTTCAAAAAAAGCGAAATTTGGAAAATTCAATAGTGAAAGCCGGTCACGAAAAATGTTAACATTTCCTTTTCCTGAATCTTTTCTAATTTTTATCGGAATTGGATGAAATTTGGAGTGTAAACGCAGAAGCTCAGGGTAATTCATGTGTAAAAAGTTGACGCATGAACTCCAACGTTATCGTTAGAGTTTAGGCGATAATGTAATGCAACGTTTTTTCGGTGACCGGCTTTCGCTACTGAAATTACAAAATTTCACTTTTTTTGAAATTTCTCGAGTATTAGTCAAGCCTAGTGCACCAAAGTTTAACACATAAAATTCCCCGAATTTTGGCATTTATGATCCAAATTTCAGCCTATTTGGTCAAAATTTACGGAAATGGCAGTAACAAGAAATGTGATCATTTTTTCGGTGACCGGCTTTCACTATTGATTTAACAAATTTCACTTTTTTTGAAATTTCTCGGGAATGAGTCAAACCTAATGCACCAAACTTTAACACATAAAATTCCCCGAATTTTTGCACCTATAGTCCAAATTTCAGCCTCTTTGGTCAAAAGTTGCGGAAATGGCAGTAAAAAGAAATGTGATCATTTTTTTTGAGACACCCTGTATCTTTTGTACCGTCACTTTGTAACTGAATGAAAAGACTTTTGACACGATTATTACTATTCGTTTGAAGTTTGTTTTGGCCAGATACTGGCCTTCTAACCTTCTGTATGCCCGAGTTTTCCCTTCCGAAATCTGACCCGAATATTCAGACGACAAGATTAAACAAACATATCTCACGAATTCTTCATTGGATATTGCCCAAATTTTACAGAATTAAACCAAATATATCTTATGTCTATACGGACTTTAAATCCCTGAAAATAACGCAACTTTATAGCACAGCCGGTTAAAATCTAACGGATTTTTATTTTCTGTGAGCGTGAAAAATTAGCATTGTGAAAAATAAAGGTTGTACAATCTGAACATAAAACACGGTTGTCTGTATAGCTTAATTTAGTTGTTGTTCGTTGTGCTGCCTCAGTTGAGGTGATTGTAATCCATCACCCCACTAGTACAAATCGTTCTGCTTTCTGTACAGGAGACAACACCCTCATTTTGACAATGCCAAATTTTCACGTTCACTGAAAGTGAAAATACGTCAGATGCGCTAAAAAGCAGGCCTTTTAGGGATTTTATAATGAACAGGTAACCTGCAAAGTTTGGGAATTATTCGAAGAGGTGTTCTTCAGATAGGCATGTTAAAATTTCACATCTGAAAATTCGGGTCAGTTCATTTCAGAAGGGCGAAACTCTAGGCCACAGAAGGCTAGCAGCCTGGGTTTTGGCCAAAACAAACTTTTAACAAATAATAATAATAATCGTGCCCAAAAATCTTTTCATTTGGTTAAAAATTGATGGAATGACGGCCAATGTGAAGTTATATTTGGAAAATCGAGAAAAACCGTCTTTTTCTGAGTAACTCTGTATTTATTATCGTTTTCTGTGTTATCTTATTTTATGACAATTTGTGACATACTCTGATAGCTTTGCCAACTCTTCATACTAATTACATCATTGTCACGAAATTTTGCACACATTTTGATCGAAACTGTGCAGGTGAGGTTGTGAGGTTTAGACACCTGCCCAGATTTAATCAAAATGCACGCTAAATTGCATGAACAACTAAGGCACTTCGTAAATTAACCACTCTTACACCGAAATGTCCAGTCAAAACCTGACCAAACTTCGTTGGAAATTTGCCGTAGCCAACAAGTTAATTGATAAATACGGCAACAAATCAGCATTTTTTGGATTAAATGTGCTCTCATTGGCTGGTGTGAAGGTAGAGCGACAATGTCACTGGTTCAGCACAGCTCCGCCTACTTTGGCCAAGGCTGTTTTGGCTACGTTCAGTTTACCCTTTTACTTCTTTGTCCTCTTTCTGATTCTCAAACGAAAAGCTGACTTTTCACGTCACTTCTTCAGACTCTGCTTATCTTCTGGAGTTGCAGACATTTTGTTTGACATTTTGTTCATCCTCTTTCAGCTAAAGATAGTGGGCGCGCTAATTTTGGAGAAGGGAATTTCATTTAACAATTTGTATGACCTAATTTACAATTGTCTTCGACATAGCCAAATAATAGGGTTGTTGCTGATTTCCGCAAACCGCCTCACTGCTGTGGCTTTTCCTTTTCAACATAACTGGGTAAGCCAAATCTGTTCTTACCTCCTAAACCCTACAATCATTATTCCAGATTTGGCGAGATCAGCGACTTCTGGTTGCCATAGTAGGCCAGTGGTTGGCTCCACTAATTATGTATTCACATAAGATTTGGTATTTAATTTCCGGTCGATACCCAAACCAGGACGATGATCGCTTCGATCATGTTAGTTTTGATTTGACTGCTTTAAAAATAATCAATTACGGAATTCAGAGCCAATCTCTGGTTCGATCGAGTCTTGGGCCCTTTGCCCTGTCTATTCAGACTTCAAAAATGAAAGTTTGGCATGAAGGATTCATAGTTGGAGGACTAATACGTCTGGATAAGTTATGTAACCGCCGCCAAAGATTTCCCGATTTGACGCTCCAGGCTCGAGATATGGCCTTATGAAAATCGGCCCGCTTAAAACTATGGGGCCGATCTCAAATTCGAATTACTAGCGCACTAATCAGAGAGTTGGTACTTAACAATTCTGGCTTCTAGGTAACTTTTACAGTACTTTAAGAATCAACAAACATATTTCATTTTTGATGAAAAAAACTTTTTCGACCCTATTTGGAGCCCCATAGCTTGCCTACATTCATGTAACAGGGGGGGGGGCTCTGGGGGGTCTGCCCCACCCGACTTAGGCCAGACCATACATGTAACAGGGGGGTCTGGGGGGGGTTCTTCCCCTTCCCCCCAACCCCCCTCCCCCCATCGGCGGATGACCTGTTACATGTATGGGCCAGACCCCCCCCGGACGGCCCCCCCGAGACGATTTCACCGACCCCCCCCCTCCGATTTTTCTGGCAAGTAAATTTTCGAGCAAATTTTTGCAATTTTTTACAATTTCAGACACAAAAATTGCCAAAATTGCCTGCAAAACAGCACTTTTTAGCTGTATTTCAGCCCAAATTAGCGATTTTTGGCGATTTTTAGCCAAAAAAATTGCGATTTTTTCGATTTTTGAGCGTTTTTTAGTGCCCACCCCCCCAAATTTTGGCTCAGACCACCCCGGCCGGCGCCAGACCCCCCAGCCCCCCATCGGCGAATGACCTGTTGCATGTATGCTTGCCTAGAACACTTATTCAGAATATTGTAGCGCTATCAATTCCCTACTGTTTGGTGTAAGGAATATTGGTTGAACTGCGACGCACTAGGGTGAAATATAGCTACTGTACAAAGATAAAAATGAAGAAAATTACAGTTTTTTGTCGTGGATTTTGTTGAGTTTTCACGTTTAAAGCAATATTTCACCACATTACGCCACTGCTCAGCCAATGTGTCTTATACCAAAGAGTAGGAAATTGATAGCGCTACAATATTCTGAAATAAAAAAAACTTGTTGTAGGCAGTTTCAAATCAGCTAGGGGCTCCAAAAGAGCCCAGAAGCGGAATAGGATGGTTGGCTCTCAATGTAGCTTAAACGTAATGTAAAACCTCCATTTTTAACAACACAGAACTCACATTGGTAGGCTATTAATGTGAGCCAGAAAATATTGTGCAGTAAAAATCTGAACATTTTGATGCTTTTTCATTTTTGAAGCTATATTTCACCATATTGCCTCGCTGTTCAGCCAATACGCTTTGCACCAAACTGTAGGCTACAATATTCTGAAATACAAATAAATTGCTATAGGGGTTCATTCAATCCAGACAAGCTATGGCGCTCCAAATAGGGTCGAAAAAGTTTTTTCGTCAAAAATAAATATGTATATTGATTAGTGATGTAAAATTATGGAATTTGAATTTCAATTCAATTACAATTAAATTATAGGCTCCATTTTTAATTTCAATTAAATTAAATTAAATTAATTGAAATAGTTTTTCATTATTTTCAATTACAATTATATTTTCAATTAAATTATGGAACCTTGGAAAATTTCAATTATGCAATTTTTTTCAATTATTTTTTCAATTTTTTGAAAATTGTATTTTTCTGTTAAAAGACAGTAGCAGTGACCCACGACTTCGAAAAATGTCCATGTAAAAGCTTACAGACACCTGGTTATCCTGTCATCCAAACAGGCAAGAAAATTTTAACCTTTATAAACGCATAAAATGACATTCTGGGGTAAATTTACAGATATTTCATTATTTTCAGCACTTAATGTAAAGGTTTTCAGCATTTTTGAGCAACATCACTTCCTAGGTACCTTCGCCAAAACCCACCATACACCAACAAATCGCTGCTGTGACTTTTACAGTCAGGCACTTAACGCCGTTTATGGTACCGACACCATTATAAGGTGCCGGTGGTACCATATATGGTGCCCCCAAGTTTGGGGCCCATGGTGGTACCACTACCCTAGGTACCGGTACCATATATGGTGCCCCCACGTTTGGCGACTGCGGTGGTACCGGCACCATATATGGTACCCCCACATTTGGAGGCCTGTGGTGGTACCATACGTACACGGGTACGGTGCCATATATGGTACCACTACCCTAGGTACTAGGTATCCTAGGTATTACCAAACAAAGTGAGATCAGTATAAAGAGGTGACAAACCTTAAATAGGTTTTTGTTTGAAGTCATTAGTGCCGTCGTCGTCATTAATACTTATGCATTTCCTTACATTCACCCCAGCAAATAATTGAAAATATAATTGAAATTCCAGGCGAATTTCAATTAAATTACAATTAAATTATGGCCCAACTTTTGAATTTCAATTAAATTAAATTAATTGAATTGAAATAAAAAACGGCCCAATTATGCGAATTTCAATTACAATTAAATTAATTTTTTACATCACTAATATTGATTCTTAAAGTACTCTAAAGTTACCTAAAACTACTACAATTTTTAAGTACCAATTCTGATTAGCGCGCTAGAAATTCAAATTTGGGATTACGGTCCCATAGTTAAGCGGGCCGATTTTCAGATAGCCATATCTCAAGCCTGGAGCGTCAAATCGGGAAATCCTTTGCGGCGGTTACATAACCTATCCAGATGTACTACTCCGCCAGCTGTGAACCCTCCACGCCAAAGTTTTGTTTTAGGTATGAATACTCAATCGGTTCAGTACCGGTAGAAACAAACACTTTTGCTCACTTGAATGGAAAATTTTGAAAGGTTCTGTGAGCTCAATTCTTGGCCGTTCGTTCTGTAAATTGGTCTATAGTTTCTTTTGTAAAAACTGTAGTGGCTGACAAAATTGCAGGAAAAAATATCAGCTTGTTGGCTTGCAATGGTTGTTCGAAAATTTCCGTTCAGGTGAGGTGAACGGAAAAATCGTTTGTTTCTACCAGTGCAGAGACTGACTCTTAGTGCTCATCTTTTTAGTTTTACCATCACATCCTGCCCATCCCACTAGCTAGCATCCTAGTGGCAATCAACATCTACACAATAGTCAGCATGTGTCTGCACAGCAGGAGAAATCGGGCCAAGCAGAAGGTTGAAAATCAAGACCGTAAACGAGAGCTGAGACTGGCGGTGGGCGCTTGTATCATGTGCATTCCATATATATTCTATGTAGCTTTGAAGAGCTTCACTAGAGTAGCCAACTTTAAGCTGCACTTCAAAGGCTTGATAGATATTTGCACCTATGAAGTGATCTCTGGTCTGGTTTATGTAGGCATGCACCTGTGCGAGTCTCTGTTTGTCAATGTCAACCCGTTTATTTTGTTGCTTCTCAGCAGTGATCTGAGGTCGGCCGCTCGTGCTGTGTTCAAGAGGGGCAAGACAAACACAAAAAAGATCGGTCCTGCCAAACCTGCCGGAGTTAAAATGAGGAGTTTGAGATCGGCTTTGTAGAAATCTTCTAAGGGACCACCAATAAACTGCAGCGTTTAGGCAGATTAGGTCAAACTGCGATTTTTGCAGGTTGATTGTGACACGTTGGCCCTTAGTGGTATATGTAGACAGATTGTAAGCCATTGTAGTGAGCGTTATTAAACTATAGCTGATGTTGCTTATCTACATATGTTATAATAACTAATAAAAAACGATAATAGCGACAACAGAAAACAGAAACAAAGACAGAGACAGTGATGATGAAACAAAAACAACAACAACTAGACTAGACTAGACTAGACTAGACTAGACTAGACTAGACTAGACTCTAGACTAGACTAGACTAGACTCTAGACTAGACTCTAGACTAGACTCTAGACTAGACTCTACGTAGACTAGACTCTAGACTAGACTCTAGACTCTAGACTAGACTAGACTAATGGTTTGAAGAGTTTCTGCAAATTTCAGGTCATTTGGCGGACTAGACTAATTAGGTATGGCCAATGGTTTTCAAAAATTCACGCTACAGCAAAAAAATTATGCTAAAACCGCCGATAGCATGACCGGATGTGATAATTTATGCAAAAAACCGCACTTGATTCCGTGAAAAATTAGAAAAATGCGATCTAAAAGCGTCCGTCTGCGAAGAACTTTTGTATGGCGCACTTGGTACCATTTTTAATTATGGGCAACAGATTTGAATAACTCGCGCTAGAAGCAAAATTTACGCTAAAACGGCAATAGCATGACCGGATGCGATTATTTACGCAAAAAACCGCACTTAATTTCATGAAGAATTAGAGAAATGCGGGTTCAAAACAGCCGCGTGGATCAAATCGCGTAAATTAGTGTTTATAACTTGGTCGCCGTCCCAGCGGTGGCTGATTTTCTATGGCGCGTGTTACGAAGGTGAAACCAACTTGATTGTTTAAAATATACTAGAAAGATGTGAATAATCGTCGCCCAGCTAAATTAATGCAAAAAAGTATGATTGCAAGTGTTGGGTACAATAAAAGCCCGAAATGGCAAAAATTTAGGGTTACAGAAACTTCAACATCGTTTGTGGGGTTAACGGCAAAGAGCAGAGAGCAAATTCTTATATCATTCGAAAGTCTGAAGTCTACTGTACACGGAACCGATTGAACATCTTGCGCCGAATTCGTCGTTTTTTTACAAGAACGAGGAACATGAAAAAAATCCACGAAAATGCCCATTTTCAGTAGTTAAGAAAGAATCAAATTTGTGGGGACCATGCCGAAGTGCGGAAAGAAAAAAAGCGGTGCTATATAGGTAACGAGTTGCGCTGATTTTAAAGCCGGTTGAACAAAATTTGAATCAACTCTCCTTTTAGCAGAAAATGGCCATTGAAAAACGACGAATTCAGTTTTCGAGAGGAAAATGCCCTTTAACGGCCGAATTATGATTCAAAATGCATCTTATTCGATAGCTCACACTCTGTTTCATATAAATACATCACATCCCCCTATCAATAACGGAACACAAAAAAGCATTTGCGCATGAAGTTGCAAAAACGGCTTTGGACCACTTTTTGGCTGTGATTTTGTATTTTCTATTCGGCGCGGCGCGAACGTGCTTTGGCCATCCCTAGACTAATGCTTTGAAGAGTTTCTGCAAATTTCAGGTCATTTGGCGAACATTTGCGAAAGTGACAATTAACAAATTTCACGTATTTGTGAATTTCTCCAGATTACGACAAGGCTGCTCCACCAAATTTTAGCAAAAAGAATCTCCCTCATTTTGGCACCTGTCTTCTCAACTAATAGTACGGTTTTTTGACCAAGCATTCTCATCTTAAGCTAGATTCGCTTTCTCTAGAAAGCAATTACAATTTTGTTCTGGTTTTGCGTGCAACTGAGCCGGCAAAACATCTGTCCTGATTTAATCAAAATGCATGCAAATTTCCATGTCCAGCAGCAGATAAACCAACTGTCTTACCTACACCGAAATGTTCGGCCGAAATTTGACCGATTGGAAAAGTGCAATACTGAGAGTTGTAGCTGAGAAAAGTGCCAACAAATCGGCGTGGAATCGAGAAAACTTTATTTCACTCGCAAGGGTATCAGTAGTACGAAAGTGTCACTGGCTTAGCAGAGCTGATCCATTTGTAGTCAAAAGCTTGCTCTGCCAAAAGCTTGCCAAACCATTTGCTCTGGCTGTATTCAGAGGCAGCAACAAAGCGATTGCACCTGACAGATCGTGTTAGAAATTAGCATTGATACTTTGAACTCAGCTTGGACCTGTCATTCTTCGTAACCTATAGTTTAAGTAAGCCAGCATAGTGAACGTTGTCTAATGTGTGCAAGGTGTTGTGTACCACGCTGATTGTTACACTAATGATTGTTAGGAGCGCGACGCGTGACTAAGTAAACGGAATTCAATCAAGTTTCATAAAAATATCCATTGAAAGACTGCCGTTTATTCAACAAACCGTGAAATCAGTGATTTTCAAAGTGGCTGATCATCGTAATCATTCTGTTCCAGCAGTTTGCGCTGTGATACACTGAGTACACTTCTTCCCGACTGTCTTATTCAAAGCACTCACTTTCAACCATTTCCTCTTCTCTCTGAAATCAGGGAAATGGCACAGAATATCTTCAGCTAAGTAAAACTGAAGCAAGGGCAATGCTGAAATTTGACAGGCATCTAAGTTACTCTTAGCACTATATTTGCGTCAAATTTGGTTGAATTCCTTTCACATAATCGCGTTCTACAAATGACCAAACCAAACGTATAACACTTAGCGTGGTGCAGTGCACCCTGTGTTATCATATTTTAAGACAATTTTTGACCTATTATAACAACTTTGCCATCTCTGCATACTAATTACATCATAGTCACGAAATTTTGCACAGATTTTGATTGAAACTATGCAGGTGAATCTATGGGTTGAAGTCAACTGCTGAAATTCAATCAAAACGCACGCTAAAATTGCATGAACAACTGAGACAATCGGTAAATTGGCACAATATTGTTAGACCGAAATGTCCGGCTGAAACCTGACCAAACTTCGCTGGAGAAGGATTATAGTGAAAAGTTTGGTTGCGAAACACGGCAATAAATCAGCGTGGGCTGGAGAAAATGTGTTCTCATTGTTAGGTGTGAAGGTAGAGCCGCAATGTCACTAGCTCGGCAAAGCTATAACCCAAATTCGGCCAAAACTGCACTGGCTGTGTTCAGTCTACCCTTTTATTTCTTTATCCTCTTTCTCATACTCAAACGAAAAGTCAACTTTTCACGTCATTTCTTCAAACTCTGCGTATCTTCAGGAGTTGCAGACATTTTATTCGACGTCTTCTTCATCTTGTTTCAGTTGAAAATTTTCGGCGCGATAATTTGGTTGGGAACTATATTTGGCGTTCTGTATGACCTAATTAACAATTGCCTTCGCTATAGCCAAGTGACAGGTTTGTTGCTGATTTCTGCAAACCGATTCACTGCTGTGGCTTTTCCTTTTCAACATTACCGGGTAAGGCTAAGATGTCATTACCTCCTAAAACCCTCAATCATTCCAGATTTGGCGAGATCAGCGACATCTGGTTGTCATAGTAGGCCAATGGGTGGCGCCAATAATTATGTATTCACCGAAGATGTGGTCTTTAATTAACGCTAACTACGATGACGATCGCTTTGTTACAGTTTGTTTTGAACTGCTTCAAATTACAATGTTAGCCATAAAAGATCACCTGACATTTTTTTTATTTTTTCGAATATGTTCAAATGACCGCAAAAGGGCAAAACTCAGGAACCGAAGGTTACAACTTGGTCAAAACAAACTTTTAACAAATGATAACAAACGTGCCAAAAACAATTGATGATAATCTTTTGATTCGGTTGAAAATTGGTGGAGTGGCGGCCATTTGAACTTATTCGAAAAAACTGAAAATAGGTCAGGCGGTCTTTTCTATGGCCAACACTGTATAATGAATTACTGAATTTAATCTTGCTTTCAGTTTTACCATTACATCCTGCCCATCCCATTAGTTATCCTCCTAATCACCATTAACATTAGTACTCTGGTGAGCATGTGTCTACTCAACAAAAAAGATCGTGCCAAGCACAAGACAAAAAATCAAGACCGTAAACGAGAGTTGAGATTAGCGGTAGGCGCTTGTATCATGTATCATGTATCATTCCGTAGGTACATATTCTATGTGGCTTTGAAGAGCTTCAATAGAGTAGCCGACTATAAGCTCCATTTCAAAGGCTTGATAGATTATTGCACCTATGATGTGATCTCCGGTCTGGCTTATGTAGGAATGCACCTGTGTGAGTCTTTGTTTGTCAATGTCAACCCATTTGTTTTATTGCTGCTCAGTAGCGATCTGAGATCGGCTGTTCGAGCTGTGTTCAAGGGTGACAAGGTTGGCGGTAGAAACACAAAAAATGTCAGACCTGCCAAAGGTTAAGAAAAGAGTCGGTCCACGAAAAAATCAAACATTGGTCTGTACAGCTGATTTTTCAAAATCACCGCACACATGTGAAACTTTCAGCGATTGAAGACCATGAAAAGAAATGAAAAAGTTTGCCATCCGATTTTCTCTAGCTGCATTTTTTAAACTCTAAAGTTAAAACTCAAGTTACGGACCCTCGAAAATCGGGATTTTGGCACTCTCCAGTGGCACCACCCTAACTTTGAACAGCTGCGGTTCACTAGTCTGTGGATCAAAGTTTATCAGTTATGGTTCGATAGAAAGGCCATTTCAAGTACATAGTTTCAAGCGCTTCTGTCAGATTTTTAAAAAGTTGATCTGATCTTGTGCAATTCGTTTCTGCGTCTAACGGTAACATTTGTCAAAAATATTTCCGATGGAATGGCGAATGACAGCTAGACAAACGATTAGGGGCTGACGGAAAAGCTACAAAAACCTGGTTTTTGAAAATGTTTGACCATCCTACTTTCAACTGATCGTTTGACTATCGAAGTGCAAGTCCATATAAATGTGGTTGATACCGTTAGACGCAGAAACGAACGGAGACTCCGAATCTGCTTTCGACTGCTTTCGAAAATAATTCGCTTTTGAGATACGACTCACCAAAGTCCAGGACAAATTCCACATAATTCCTCAAGAATTTTTGACCAGCAACAAAACCTTCATAGAATAAGTCACATTAGTTTTCGAATGAGCCATAACTGGTAATAATTGGCCAACAGAATAGTGAATGACAGCTAGACAAAGTTTGATGGGTGACCGAAAAGCGCAAAAAACTCGATTTTTGAAAGTGTCTGACCACCCTACCTTCAACTGATCGTTTGACTGTCAGATTGCAATTCTATATAACAATGGTTGGTACCGTTAGATGCACAAAAGAACGGAGATTCCAATATGATAGTCACTTTTTAAGATACCATGGTCAAGTTTGAGATATGGCCTGTTAAAGTTTAGGGCCGATTGCACCAGATCAATCCAATCTTTTAAAAAACTGGTAAAAGCACTTGACACTACTTGAAATGGCCTTTCTAACGAGCCATAACTGATAACATTTGGTCAACAGACTAGTGAACGGCAGCCGTTCAAAGTTTGGTGGGTCACCGAAAAGCGCAAAAAACCGGATTTTTGAAAGTGTCCGACCACCCTACCTTCAACTGATCGTTTGACTGTCAGATTGCAATTCTATATAAAAATGTTTGGCACCGTTAGATGTACAAAAGAACGGAGATTCCGAATATGATAGTCACTTTTTAAGATACTATGGTCAAGTTTGAGATATGGCCTGTTAAAGTTTAGGGCCGATTGCACCAGATCAATCCAATCTATCTTTTGAAAAACGGGTAAGAGCACTTGACACTACTTGAAATGGCCTTTCTAACGAGCCATAACTGATAACATTTGGTCAACAGACTAGTGAACGGCAGCCGTTCAAGTTTGGTGGGTGATCGAAAAGTGCAAAAAAAACCGGATTTTTGAGTGTCCGAAAACCCTACCTTCAAGTGATCGTTTGACTGTCAGATTGCAACGCCATATAAATATGGTTGGTACCGTTAGACGCACAAAAGAACGGAGATTCCGAATATGATAGTCATTTTTTGAGATACCATGTTCAATTTTAAGATATGGCCTGTTAAAGTTTATGGCGAATTGCACAAGATCAGACCCATTTTTTGAAAATTTAACAGAAGCGCCTGAAACTACTTGAAACGGTCTTTCTAACGAGCCATAACTGATAAAATTTGGTCTACAGACTAGTGAACCGCAGCCGTTCAAAAGTTAGGGTGGTGCCACTGGAGAGTGCCAAAATCCCGATTTTCGAGGGTCCATAACTTGGGTTAAAATGCAGCTAGAGAAAATCGGATGACAAACTTTTTCATTTCTTTTCAAGGTCTACAATCGCTGAAAGTTTCACATCTGTGCGGTGATTTTGAAAAATGAGCTGTACAGAGGTCTTCGCGTCAATATTCGCTTTTTTCGTGGACCGACTCTTAAGACGCGGATTTCAAAATTGGCTTTGCAGAAATTTTCTGGAAATCCACCAATAATAACCTTCCTGGCTTAGGTCAGGTTTAGTGCTTGGAGTTGTGAATTTGTAGGTTGATTGTAGGCAGTGCAGTGAGTATTGTTTTCCTTCACTATATGCGTACAGCATATAATTTCTGTGCCATCTTGTTTAAACAATTTGTGACGTACTACAATTTTCAACCTTTTACTTTTGTGATATTGGTTTGTCTGATATTTAGTGTTGTTATGACTATAGTCAAAGTCAAAGTCATAGTTAATACTTTTTGTGATATCGCAGTCAAACAGATGGGTCAGTGTTGTTCCCAGTAAATTTACTGAGTAAAAGTTACTCGGTACTTAGTTATTTTGAATTACAGTAAGTACTTTTACTTACCGGTAAAAAATTTTCTTAATTTTACTTACTGAATACCGAATTTCTATTTTGAATTACTCAATTAGAAAAAAATTCGGTAAACTCAGTACTCGGTAATTTACTGAGTTGTTTACTGAGTAAAAGCTTCTGCAATAGGTAGCTCGTCGCATGTGTGAAGTAAATAATATAGTTTTCCTTCATTTATCTATCTGCTCGTCACAAAAAGCACTTAGTTTTGCATTTTTTTGCGATTTTCACGGCGCAAACCCCTGTTTGCGCGGTAGAATTGCTATAATCAGATGCAAAGACTCGGTATTTAGGTTAGGATTAGGATCTATATCTACTACTATTAGTTATATTTTGATTGACGTTTTTTGCAACAGTCTGTTGAACTGTGGGCAATGATGAAAATTAGAACAAATCTTCACTTATCAATTTTCCAGGCTTTTCATCTAAAGCTGGATACCAGAGCCTCTGGTCACGACTATGTATTGTGTGCATATTTTATGGCGTTCCAGCCATGCTAATTAGTAAAATAAATAATGTGAAATGGCGCAAAACACGATTAAAAATTTCAGTAGCTAAAAGCTATATCAGAAAGATTTTCAGATAAATTGTAACATCTTCTGAATGTTGAAGGTTTTACCGAGTTTACTGAATTGTTTACTGAGTACTTACCGGGTTTTCTTTGAAAAACCCAGTACTTACTTGTACTTACTGAATTTCACAAAATCTGGTTTTACTTACTGAATACTTACCGAGTTTTAGAAATTTGAGCTAGGCACAACACTTGGGTAGTCAAAGTCAAAGTTTGACTACCTTCGTTACCATAAATACGTAGTCAAACGAAGACGAGGTAGTCAAACCGTTTGACTATGACTACATTTTCTTATAAGCAGCGGCTATTCAAGCATATTTTCCACATTTTTATGGTTCGTAACTAAATATTTTATAAATTCGTTTCATTTTTAGCTCTTTAGAAGACAAACAACCCTTTTCTCTAAAACTGTGAACTGATAACAGGTGTCAGCATACATGTAACAGGGGGTCTGCCCCCACCCGAGTTAGGCCAGACCCCTTGGATGGGGACCCCCTCCCGAGACAATTTTCCCGAGCCCCCTCCGATTTTGCTGGCAGATAATTTTTTGAGCAAATTTTAGCGATTTTTTACGATTTCAGACACAAAAAATGGTACAATCGTCTGAAAAACAGGATTTTTTAGCTGTACTGTATACTGTTGTTTAATACCGAATTTTTCAAATGCGTATGCGTATGCGTATGCGTATACGCATTCCAATTACAAATGAGTATGAGTTTGCGTATACGCATTGCAAAAACTAATGCGTATTTTGCGTATTGCGTATGCGTAATGCGTAATCTCAGAAACAATAAGAAATTTCACTGAACAGCTTTTTTGGCTCTACAGTATCCTGTTTAGATGTCCAACTTTATAATCCAGGTTTTTTAGGCTTGATGATAAATTTCTGCCCTCTAAGAATTGCACTATAATGTTTTCAAAAGGCATGAGATGTGCACTTTCCTAAACTTAAATTGGTCAAATGGTAATTTCCAGAAGAAGTCCACTAGCATTCAATCAAACATAATGTTTTTGTTTTTTAGATTCCACTGTCCTTTCGGACAGCTCAGGAGGACACTCCGCGCTCTTATCAGAGCCTTTCAATGGAGTGCCCTGCCTACAAACAACCCTCCCCTTTGCTGTCATAGAGTGCAACGGCGCTCCGGTTCGGTTCCCATTTACCTACTGGCCATCACCGGCTTTCGGTGTTCTGGGTTGGGCTTTATGTCGACTACTTCCAGTCGCTTCGACCGGTTTTGAACCCACAAACAACCGCTCTCGCAGATGCCGGGGCCGCTGTGACACACGGGATAGCGAAAACTACCCGTGGCCAAGACGCGACAATAATATAAACACAGTGGCGTATCCAGAATTTCGGAAGGGGGTGTAAAATTTTGAAAGTGCCTGGTTGGCCCAACCAGGGTAAGAAAATTTAGCAAAATTTGGCTTCAAAAACGCGTTTAAAACACATTCCAGGCTTAAAATTAACAGAAATTACAAGTTTTAGTAGTTTAAAGTAGCCTGCCCGACCAGGGCGAGAAAATTTTTAAAATTTAGCCTTTAAAAACGCATTTAAAAGGCATTCTAAGCACAAAATACACAGTTTTTGGTACATAATTCATTAGTTTCGCTTATTTTTGACAGACTTTCTCTTCCTACCTCCACCGCAAAGGGGGGTGTACCCAGCCTACACCCCCTGGATACGCCACTGCAGTGGAAGCACAAACAGATACCCTCTGAGTATACAACACAACAGATGTCACCCAAAACCGTAGAAACTCTAAATTCAAGGATTTGTCGCAAGTTTCCTTTCCTCATAAAGCTTATCCTCTTTTTGAAATATTTGCAAGCAGAACTTAGTTACAGCTTCAAATTATCTCAGAAAATTTCTGGTAACCTCACCTCACACTAAAAACATGAACAATGACCATTTGGTAACAACTTGAACTAAATTTTTTGCAAGACATTCGAAAAGGCAGCTATTTTTGAAAACCAATACGCATTACGCAAAAATATGCAAACTGTTGGCAGAATGCGTAATAATATTGCGTAATGAAATTGAAATGCGTTTGCGTATGCGTATGCGTATACGCATTCTAAAATACAATGCGTACTTTGCGTAATGATATGCGTAATGCGTATACGCATGCAACAGTAGTACTGTATCTCAGCTCAAATTAGCGATTTTCAGCCAAACTTCCCCCCGCCGGCACCAGCCCCACAACCCCCATCCCCCTTCGGCGGATGACCTGTTTACATGTATGGGTTGTCAGTCAGCAAATCTCTGCTTGATGCAAGGCAAATTAAACAGTTTGGTCAGGGTGAAAATTATGACATACAGTACAATACCTCTCTTATGGAGCAAAGAAGAACAAGAGAAAAATCAAAAACTACTTTGATTTTTTCACCAAACTAAACCGCCTATTTTGCGCTGTCTTTCCAAAAGATGCTTTTTACATTGAAATTTTTGAAAATTAAACAATTCTGGGTTAATTTGTAGCAGTTAACTATACTGTTTATTTCAAAGTAAACACTTTGTGCACTCAGTCAAAGTCATTTTTGACTGACACTTGGTGACTGAAGCTAATAAATCGCTGAAAACGTCAATTTTGCCATGTCTCAAAAAGTAGTCAAAGTACATAGTCAAACCGGTGGTCATGGTAGTCAAATGGTTTGACTACAATATAGTCAAATTTGACTACCTTGGTATTGTACTCAAACGAGTGGTAGTCATAGTCATAGTCAAACGGAAATTTTGGTATTGTAACAACACTAGATATTATCCACCTGCACACTTGTGTTTGTGGACTCTTGATTGCAATCAAACTACTGCTGGTCTGGTGTTGCTTGACTCTGTTATAACGGGAAACAGAAACAGAAACAACAACTACAACTACAACTACAACTACAACTACAACTACAACTACAACTACAACTACAACTACAACTACAACTACAACTACAACTACAACTACAACTACAACTACAACAACTACAACAACTACAACTACAACAACTACAACTACAACTACAACTACAACTACAACTACAACTACAACTACAACTACAACTACAACTACAACTACAACTACAACTACAACTACAAAACTACCAACCACTCATACCTACACACTATTTTAATCGGCTCAGTCAAACAAAAACAACCATAATGCCATCTGCGCATCTAAACCGCCCAAGAACACACTTAAAACCGGTTTAGCCGACAGCTGCACTCATTACGCGCGCAGACGGCACTTCTAAGTGGGCCAGTGAACAACACTTTGCGGGGGACGCCCGGCCACGACCGGTTCTGACCAGACAAGTGGTTGCGTATGTTTTTGGACTATTCTCTCCCCTTTACCGGTCTCTGACGACATGGAGCTGACGTTGGAACAACGTGAGGGTGTGCAAAAGATTAGGTTTTGTTTGGGCGATAAAATTCCCGCTTACCAAAACACCGACCTCAATCTGTGTCGGTGGTGGAAAAGTTTCGGAGGCGATTTAGAGCAAATCAAACATGAATTCACGAACTATTTGGAGAGTAGACGGGCTATGGGAATTGATGGAGTGAATTTTGTGCAGGAATTCCCAACTTTACCCTTGAGGAGGAAGTTTCACGATGCGTTTTTGTTCAGTAATGTGGGTTTGACTTTGGTTAACTCGAAGGATAATGCCATTGTTACTTATCAACGCGTGGAGGGAATGGAAATAAAAAAGGTACACATTTATTTTAGTCGAATTTATTGTTTTGCAATGTTAAAAGGTTACACGATTTTCTTGTATAAGAATAGTTTAGAGTGGGTGTGTTGAAAATCTGTAGGTCATCGAACCTTTTTGTAAACATCAAGTTTTTTGTTTTTATCATTATTGATTTATTTTCGACAGTGGTTTTGTATAGTATGCATAGTAAAGTGTTTGTAGTGAAGCAAAAAGAACATCAGTTTGGTTGAAATAATAGTAATAATAATACCATAATAATAACAAAGAACATGAAAGCACAAAAATTAACTTATGCTGACTGATTAGTACTAGCTTTTCTAGTGCCAACTTTTGCAGTTTTGGATGTTTGTAAATAATTAAATCCTGATGCAGATAACTTTTAGATCACCAAAAAATTCTTCATGAGTGACATAATCAGCGTGTACTTTGCACTGATGGAGAGCAGTCTACGCAAAATGCTGCAAGTCGAGGCAAAGATCGGTCGACCGTCAAGTGTGGTAGCAGTAGTTGACCTGCATGGTCTGATGCTTAGCGAATACCTGAACCCAATGGGCGCAACTGTGAAGATGAACAAGTACTTTGTGCACGTTTGGAGCAAGTGGTTCGCACAACAGGCAATTCCTTTTTGGGACTTTCCAGAAACTCCATTCTGTTGATCGCAACAACCGATAATGTTTAGGTGTCCAAACTGATTTTTATCAACGCTCCGCCTGTCATCACACTGCTTTACCAAGGGGCCAGACTGATTCTGCCTACACACTTCATAGAGAAAACGATTTTCCTGCACAGAGCTGAGCAAATTTTGGACTACATTGACCCCGACATCGTGCCGGTGGCTTTTGGTGGAAAATTGAAAGACCCATCAGACTGGAGTGATGAAGCTCATTGCTGCAATGTGGCTAAGACGATTTGTAGTTCTGAATATTATCAGCCCGGATCGATTTGGTTCAGTTTGGGATTGCCGGAACAGGCTTTGAATCATAATTCCGTTAAACCTGGAAAATCGTTCGTGGTTACAAAGTCAGTCGACAAAGTGGGAACTGTTTTGGCTTGGCAGTTTTGGTGCAACGGAGATGTGGAGTTTGGGGTGGTGAGAGTGCAAGGTTAGTTTTAATATCTGTTTATTTCTTTCAACCGATTTGAATGAAACCTATTTTAAATGAAAGATAAATCTATTCTTGAAGATTGATGAAATTTTCATTAATGTACTCTGCTTAATTCCTGAGATATTCGCTCTCCTCAAAGTCGAAACAGTGATTTGAGCGGTGAACAAGAGGGATTTTTTATTATTCCGCGTGACTTCGTAATAAAACGGATTCCTGCTACTGGTAAGGGCTATTGGAGGCTTTACTGGTGACACACAAACTCGGTTTCCTTCAACAGTAAAGTGTCATTAGCCCCCAGCAGTATGAATCTGCTTTATTATGAAGTGCAACGGAATCGCTCTTGTTCTTTGCCAAAATATGTTTCCACTTTGAGGGCAAAAATCTCAAGAACTAAGCAGTGTATCTCAATAGAAATTGCATCAATCTTTGAAGAATTTATCAATCTTTTTTTCAAAAGAGGATTTATTCACATCGATTGAGATTCGTGGTTGCAAAAGTAAAACATCTGCTGGGTTGTTCTTTATCACTCTTGTTCATTGCCAAAACCTCTGTTTTGACTTTGAGGGCAAATATCTAAGGAACTAAGCAGGCTATCTTAATAAACGTTTCATCAGTCTTTCAAGAATTTATTTATCTTTCAATTAAAAAAGGATTCATTCAAATCGGTTGAGATTCATGGTTGCAAAAGTAAAAAAATCTGCTGGGTAGTTCTTTATCACTCTTGTTCATTGTCAAAATCTGTTTTGATTTTGAGGGCAAATATCTCAGGAACTAAGCAGGCTATCTTAATAAACGTTTCATTAGTCTTTCAAGAATTTATTTATCTTTCATTTAAAAAAGGATTAGTTCAAATCGGTGGAGATTTGCGGTTGCTACAGTGAAAAATCTGCGGTGTTAGTTTTTTGGCGGACCCTGTATATATGTACCTGTTTTAGGCCGGAAGCGCACCTTAGTTCGTCCACGTTTTATGCTTGGAACAATAAAAATCTCCGAGGAAGGTTCGTTTGCATGCAAGGAAATCGGAGAGTATGAATTTGAGTTTCGCAATACCTCATCAACATTCTTTGCTATAAAACTACAACACGCCATACTGGCAATTGAGCCGGACAACTAAGAAATAGTATCGACTGTGTGGATTAGCACAATTTGCATTTCTTGCACCCATCCCTGCTCTACTTGCACATAATATTGTATGTATAGTTCTGAAATTCTGTTCTATGTGTGAAATAAAAATATGACCTGGAATTCAATACAATTGATTGCATGGGTATGGTGATTTGATTTTTTGCTTGTCTTTAAGCTTTCAACTCTGCCATTTACTCAACTTTGATACTGTCCGGAAATGAATGGAAATTGGAGAGGGCTAGAACTGCATAGATAGAGCTGCCATAGAATCTATAACTTGTCAACTAGCCCCAAATTAAGTTGATCGTATTCCGTGACAGAGTGGTTTTTGGCAACCTATTATCTGGCCATATAAGCACTCTATAATCTAGACTCCTCAGCTCAAATACGTCGCTGTGGCAACTGAGAGTCCGTTCAATAGCCGGCCCTATCCGATAGAGATCAGGACCTTTTAAAAAAGCCATACAACCGTTCTACCTTTATCCTCCGCAAATTACGTAGGTCTGTCTGTTTATTCGCTTCCTCAGTTTGCACCTTTCCTTTTAGTCAAACATTGCGTGTTTCTGGCAAATTTATTCCTGCTAAGGTTTCACTAGGTCGATAGCAATGTAATTTGGGCCGCGCAAGGAATGTTTGAACTTGCCTTTCAGATAATTATTATGCGCCTGACAGTTGGAAGGTAAAAAAACGGTTAAACTATGAAGAAATTTTATGAGATGTGAAAAATGTACACAAATATTTTTAGAGCAGTGGCGCATGGAAAAAGGAAAAAGAAGTGACCTGAAAGCAATGATAGATGACATGCCGCCAGAAACCATCCTCTAACTGGTTGTTTGGGATCGCAGTAAACTCCGTTCATATCGGGCCGTAAAATGGTGTCGCCAAAGTTTCTAACTTCGCTCTTAATTGTATTATCTTCTGGTGTCATGTTGCTGGAAGCTTCAAGCGATATCGAAGAAGAGGAATATCGAATGCTCAAATTTGAGTGGAAACATGTTCGCACTCCACTTATAATTTCTTTGTGGGTTATATTTGCAAGCTTGGCTAAGATTGGTAATTAATTTTACATATGTTTTGTGTTTCTGGCTGGAGTGATTCGTGTCTACTTGTTTAAACTATGTACTTTTTCAGGTATTCGTAATTTCAAAGGTAATTGGTAAACAAAGTTGAAAATCTAAACGTTGATTTGAAGCACCCATTTGATTATTCACATACCTTTGAACCTTACAATCTTTGAATGTTTAAAAAGTTTTGTTTGTTTCTATGCTGAATCTGAGATCTGTTATGCGCATCGCATGTGCCCGAGCAATCAAGCAAACAATAATCTGCTGCACTTCTTTGTTTTTTTTACCTTCACAAACTTTATTACTTTACTGTTTCTACCACAAACATTACCCTCTACCTACTGAAATGAATGCATGGTCCTTTTTTTTCTAATCACATCTTAGTACAAATTGCCACAAAACCGGTTGCTCAATTTTAACAGCCCATCCGAAAGAATGCAATTTGTCAGGTTACTTTTAATCGTGGATGTTATTTGAAATAGAGTGTTTATGGGTAGTTTTCTGTGGTTTTGTAGTGTAAGAAATTTACTGAATTGTTTGTTATTTACCCTAAAACAAGTATCTAGTGATAAGATAAGATCTATCGAATATATATATGTAAATTGTGCACTTGGTTTTAGTATTCAAATTAGCGGGTCGTCTGGAAGAAGCCTTGCCGGAAAGTTCTCTTCTCATAATACTGGGTATGGTGGTGGGTGCCTTCATCCGATGGGTCGTCCAGGACAAGCACATCAGTCTCTACACTCTCGAATCAAGCACCTTTTTCTTGTACCTGTTGCCCCCTATTGTGTTTGATGCTGGATTCAACATGCCTAATCGGGCTTTCTTTGACAATATTGGCACTATTCTTGTCTACGCAGTGCTGGGCACTATCTTCAATATTGCTGCAATTGGCAAGTTACATATTTTAATTAAAAATTATTTTAAAATTATCTATTCTAATATTTAACTAAAACATTTAATCTAGAAATTACTGAAATAGTTATGGGTATGTTTGTAAACAGATTGCTTATATATAGTTATATTGTTTTAATTTTACTATTTATTTTTAAAAATTCTCTCTTTGTTTAGATAATATTCCAAGATGTGATTTTCTATTTCAGAGAAGACTATTCTTCCAAAAACTGATTACAATATTGTTTTAGGTTTGTCTCTATGGGCTGTCAGTGCTTCGGGTATATTTTCGGTTTCCACTACTCTTTTGCATTTGTTATTGTTTGCATCTCTGATTTCTGCTGTGGACCCAGTGGCTGTTTTGGCAGTGTTTGAAGAGGTGCATGTCAACGAATTACTCTATATTACTGTATTCGGTGAATCACTGCTCAATGATGCCGTTACTGTGGTAAGTCAATATTATTTGTAGTATTCGAAGTACTGGAACGTTTAATTCTTTTTTAAATTTTAGGTGCTCTACAACATGTTCAAATCATTCACCGAGATAGGTGCCGAAAAGATCGGAATCACTGAAATTCTGTTTGGATTCATTTCATTTTTTATCGTTGCACTTGGTGGAATTCTTATTGGCGTGATTTACGCATTTATTCTCGGATTTACGACTAGGTACTGTAATCTATCATGTTTTTCATAAACTATGCTATAACTATATATTCAGATTCACAAGCAAAGTGAAAATACTGAATCCATTATTGGTAATGGTCTTGCCCTACTGTGCTTATCTTACAGCAGAATGTTTCACACTCTCTGCCATTTTAGCGTAATTATTATAAAATGTACGATATCTGTCAAAAAATTTTCTTTCAGAATAGTTTTCTGTGGTATAACGATGAAACAGTATGTGAAAGAAAATGTCAACTTCAAAGCACAGACAACAATTCGATATCTGGTCAAAATGATGAGTTCAGCCAGTGAAACAATTATCTTCATGTTTCTTGGAATGTCTGCTGCGGCCGGCTTGCATTTCTACTGGGATACAGCTTTTGTGGCTCTTACCATACTGTTCTGTTTGGTCTACAGAGCATTCGGTCAGTTGGGTCATCACTTTAAACTTTAAAGAATGGCTTAACTGCTACTCTACCACATGTATGTGCAACAAACACCTCTTGGAAACATTCTGTTTTTACAATACAGTACAACAAAACTAAATGATATAGAATACAAACAGTGCAGAAAAACAAAACACAGTTAAACAGAACACGACACAAAACAGCACAACAAACACACAACATAACAAATCATATAACATGACACAAGAATGAACACAACACAACTCAACACAACACTACTGATGACACCATACAACACAACATAACATGACAATAACCACAACACAATACAAACAACACAACACAAATCATCAAGATCTTTTTAACCTGCCCCTGAATCAATTTCAAGGTGTCCTGAATCTGCTGATAGGTCCCACTTCAGTCAAATCTAATCATGCATTCCACAGCGGAAATAATTTCACAAGCGACCGTATCAAAGGGTGGGGTGATCTTCCAATACAGTTTTTCCCCTCTTAAATTCTGGGAACAAAAATTTTACTGTGCTGGCTAGTGGACCTTCATCACGAAAGACTCCATGCAAAATTTTGCAGGAATCCTTTGCGAACTTTCCTTCTCTATAGTGAAGATAAAAGATGCCCAAAAATCCCGTTTTTCAAGATTCAGTTCTCAATAAAAACATGAAAGTGAGTGACGCCAGTAATAGCAATTTCATTAACACAACAGCACAACACAACACAGCATAACAACATTGCATAGCTATACATCATAAATAACACAATGCAAAACCACAAGACCTTAGTCACAGAATTTAGTTTTGCTGGTTTTGTAGTCTATTTAACTAATCCCTAAAATTTAGGTGTTGTGATTCAAACCTTTTTCGTCAACAAAAGGCGAGTGCACGAATTCAACCGGGTAGAACAATTCATAATGGCTTATGGAGGGCTGCGAGGCGCAATAGCTTATGGTTTGGTGGCAGCCTTACCCGCTGACCTCTTTCCCGCCAAGAATATGTTTGTCACTGCTACGATAGCTGTCATTTTCTTCACCGTATTTCTTCAGGTCTCAAAAATCTGACAAAAAGATTGTGGAAACTGACTTTTAAACTTCAGGGCGCAACTATCAAACCATTGGTGAATTTTCTGAAAGTAGAAAAGGCAGAAAAACGCACCAAAACTATGAATGAGAATATTATGGATAGAGTAGGTTTTGCTAAAAATTAAACAACATAGCAAAATCGATTTTTAGATCATCGACCACTATATGGCAGGAGTTGAAGATATTCTAGGAAATTTCGGTCATCACTTTATCAGAGACAAGTAAGTGATTTTATAAATAAAGAATTTGCAAAAAAAATTGCAGATTTGAACACATTAACACTAACTACATTCGACCGTTGTTAGTCCGAGATGCTAAAAGAAATAGGAAAGACAAAGACCTAAAACTGGCACGGTCAATCAGTAAAATCACTCTCAAAGATGCTCTGGATATCGTCAAAGGAAAAGAAAATTCTGCTTCTATCGCTTATCTATCCAAATTCCACGGTTCTTCTCATTCGTAAGTTCAACACTTTGACTTTTTAACAGTTTGAATGTGTGCCACCGCACAGCGTCATATGAAAACCACGCACGGCAGATCACTGGAAGCAATTATGAACAAGACACTTTAAGGGATACCGCATAAGACAAATAAAGAAACCACCACACAGGCGAGGACAAATTCGTACACCAACTGCATACATCAAATAAAGGGAAGCACATATCAAACACTCTTATTTCAACAGCAACAACTACTACAAAAAACAAACAAGAATATACAAACAAGTGTAATTGACACCTTGAAACACCTCATCAACTTACAACTTACAAGTATACACTACACTACACTACACTACACTACACTACACTACACTACACTACACTACACTACACTACACTACACTACACTACACTACACTACACTACCCCTCGCCTGACACAGAAATCTACTGCAGAAATAGCTTTGTTTATAGCTTGAGCAGCCGCATGATGGAGCGAAACGGCTCGTCTTCCCATTTTGGAGACTACAGTAACCCTGCATTCGATTCAACAACTGCAATTGAAGAACCGGGAAAAGAGCAAGAAATACTTGAGTCTCATGCATTCGACACACTCTTCATTCGACCGCTGGCCGAGGCGAGCTTCTCTCTCATGCAGATTAGTGATTTAAGAATGATGCGTCATTTTCTTCAGAAGCGTCGATTCTATTCTCGACAAGACATGGCCAAATCCAACCAGAATATTGGTCAAATCGTGAAAGCCAGACATAAACGATTGAGGAAGTTGTCCTTGTACCCGGTTGAAGTCATTGAATCACCCAAACGGAGAACACTGTCGATGCAGTCTGACGAACCGATCGTTTTGGAAAACGACGCTCCTACTGATGCCAAGAAATGGAGAAGCATGTCCCTTCAGAGTCCCAAGTCTCCCTACGCTAAGGTTGTTGTAGAAGATGAAACTAAACAAGGTTAATATACTTTTCTATATGCAATGTGCTCTAAAAATTACTGTTATTTTACTATAGTATAGTAAAACAAAAATTAGTAATACTAGTGGTATTTTACTAGTAGTAAAATAGTAGTAAAAAGTAAAATTAAGAGCCAATAGTAAAGTAAAAATTAAATTAAATTACCAAAGATCGTCAATAGTAAAATGGAAATTTTACTACTATTTTACTAGTTTTTGGTGAATTTCAGCCACTATCTTGATCAATTTTGCAATAAAACATGTGTGGACCTACTTTTCCCAGTCAAATTTCACACAATCTTTGTCTCCAAAGTTCTGCAGAACTTCGTACCATGATCAAATTTAGCAACTATTTGGATTAGCATCAATTATTCACTAAATCTTGGCATCATTGATGCCAAATTCCACATTATGACTAGTAAAATGGTAGTAAAATAGTAGTAAAATTAGTGAAATTATTAGTAAAACAAAAATTAGCAAAATAGGACCTGCTTGGTAGTAAAACAAAAATTAAAATTAAATTGACGGGCTGAATTTGTAGTAAATTTAGTAAATAGTAAAATAAAAATCCACTAGTAAAATAACAGTACTAAAAATTAAAAAAGTAAATATTTGTATATAAAAGTTCTTCAAATTTTATTAACTTCGAAACAAATTTAAACAGTCATTATTCTCCTGATCAACTCTAAATTTAGCGTTTAGAACTGACAAAGTAGAATTAAGAATTTTAAACATGCAAAATGAATAAAGAATAATTTACAATTTACAAAAAATACATTATAAGAAATATTCTAGGTTCTCCTCGACCTGTGCCTAAGTTTAAGTTGTCTTCAGTGGAAGAAGATTATCTGGAGCGAGAAACAGCACCGGATTTTGAACAACCAGCAGGTACGTACAGTACAGTATAATACGTACCTACGATTGCTTCCAATATTTCTGTTGATAAACTTGCATACACGTAATAGCGGGTAGGGGGATCTGCCCCCCCGCCTGACTTAGGCCAGACCCCCCGGATGGGACTCCCAGAGACGATTTTTCCGCCCCGTCCGATTTTTCTGCCAAGTAAATTTTTGAGCAAATTTTTGCAATTTTTGCCTAAATCGCCTGTAAAAAAGCACTTTTTAGGTGTATTCATACTGGTGTAGAAAAGATCGCCAGACGACTTTTCTGTAGGGCGACTGATTTGTAATATACGCACCAACACGCCCCGTCACATCTTCCGCCTGCAATAACACCTGGAAGATGACGCGTGGCGTGTTGGCGCGTATATTACAAATGAGTCGCCCTACAGAAAAGTCGCCTGGCCATCTTTTTCTACACGAGTATGAATCCACCTTTAGCTGTATTTCAGCCGAAATTAGCGATTTTTGACGATTTTTAGCCGAAAAATTGCGATCTTTTTCGATTTTTGAGCGTTTTGTACTGCAGTGCCCAACCCCCTTCCCAAAATTTGCGCTCAGACCCCCGGCCGGCGCCAGAAGCCCCCAACCCCCTTCGGCGGATGACCTATTTCATGTAGGTCAATTTTTTCTAATTACCTTACTAAATCAAACCAATTTAGGGATGGGTGTGCGCTCGGTAAGCCAAAATAAGCAGGAAAAGCAAGAAAAGCCCAGACCAGTCCATTTCTCGGTGGGAAGTGCCACCGGTGGTAGGAAAGTTCAAACTTAGTTTTCAAATAAAAGTGTCAACCTTCATTCAGGAAGTTCGCCTCCATCTGTGCGCCGGTCTGAAATTTCAGAAGAACCGAGTCAAGCTAGGAAGGCCGTTCACTTTTCTGACGATTCACGTTAGTGTTTAGTACACATTCTCATTATTTTTAATTTTTCTTATCGTTTTTTACCTGTTCTCATAAATTTGGCTCGATTTCGAAAACGTTTTGCAGTGTATACCTATTCAATTTGTACTAAACGAGCTATTCCCCCACCCGCTGGAACCCAGTCTTTACATTCTTGGTCTTAGGCTTGGGCTTACGCTTACACTAGGGGTCATGCTTAGGCTCGGGCTTTGAAAAATATGTTTAAAATGGCCGTTTTCGGGTGGGCGAATAAGCTGGTGATCAATTTTAGTGTAGGTATTTCGAAAAAGTAATTACTTATGTATCCTGCAACTCTGGAACCTACTCGGTACATATTTTCGTAGTGCTTGGCGTGATTGATGGCGGATATTCTTTATCCTCTTCTTCTACGGTAGTGCATAATTCTCCTACTTTTTAAAATGGTTTTTCTGCACAAAGACGCTGATACAAAAGCTCCAAGATTAAAACCGATTCTAGCCTCACTTTTACACAGCAAATTTAGCCTCCTCAACTGCCCTGGTGGACATTCGTCTGACGAACGCCAGCGATTCGGACAGCGACACAGATCTGCGTTTCAAAGAATACTCCGGATCAAGTCGATCACATTTTATTTCTATGTCCATTTACAGTATCGTATGGTGATAGTGTTTCAGACAAATCCAGAGACCTTCCACCCCTTTCGCTGGACCTTCCTGCACTGCCGCGGGCCGGTTCGGTGCCTCACTCCATAATGAAAACCACAAGTTATCAGGACCTTCCCTCCCTAACACGCGCAGAATCTGACTTGCCCTGGAAGCGACACGACTGCGATACTCCTGTTGTTTGCAAGAAAAAGTAGCACCTACTATACGGTGGTTTAAGAGTACTGCATTTTGTTTGTATAGATCTCACGGTATGCCTATGGTACCGTTACCATGTAGCCGTATAATAAATTTCTGTATCGAATGGAACCGTTACCATAAATAATGCAGTAGTTATTATGTAAAATTGTTAATCTGCCGCATAACAGTCAAGCACTTAACGGCGTTTATGGTGCCGGAACCTAGACTAGCGGTAACATATGGTACTGTATGTACACTGTAACTACAAACTTAGCAACTATGGTAAGCTAGCCAATGAAGCTAGCCCCTAAGCACCTCTTTGACCATGTCTGCCGTATAGTGAAAGGATACCATGTATGTATTGAAAGATTTATAATGAGCATTATTATTGTCCTTGTTTGTGTGTCGCTATTTTGCGTTTTTGCGTTGTGTTTGCGATAGAAAACCCTAGTTTGCGCTGTTTGTATATTTGCTACAGAGAATAAAATATATCTAGCTATAAACAGACAATTGCTATTTCTGCATCAGTCTCAAATTGCAAATAACTGTAAATCCACTCTACAACAAAACTTATTACAGTTTTATATTACGCAACTTGAAATACAGTAACTCCATCTATTACACCCTACACGGTAAAGGCCTTGAAAGAAGCGAACTAATCGTAAGTATATTGTTTGTCACAACACAGTATAACCATACATAGGCACAAAATAGAGCAGAGATTCGTTTCAAAGCTGCACTTAACAAGGTACAAATAAAGTAACAATTCTACCATTAAGCCTCGGCGAAGAGATGTAATGTAATAATGTAATAAATTGCACGAAAACAGCCACAGCACCTCTGTAAGAAACTGAGCAATAAAGAAAGAAAGGAAGAACGCACTACACAACCTAACTAAGCTAGCCAAACCATTCCAAGAAAGACTACATGCCATCGTAAGCCGGTCCGCCTCCTCCCTCGGGAGCCACCCAGTTGATATTCTGTGTTACATCCTTTATGTCGCAGGTCTTACAGTGAATACAGTTCTGGGCGTTAATCTGCAGTCGCTCCCCTTTCCCATCGTCGCGCGGCACAAACTCGTACACGCCTGCAAATTTTTAGAACATGATAATTTTTGTTCGCACAGGCAAGCACTTTTAGTTGGCTCTTCCGATAGTGACAAGAACAGTGGAAAAGCAATACAGTCATGTCTCGTTAATCCGGATAATCGCCTTCCGGACAAGATTAGGCCAGGTCCCAATTTCCCCCCATGTTGTATGATTCGTTAATTCGGACAGAAGATTTGGGGTCCCAACCTCGAAATTTGTATGATAAAGTGATTCGTTAATCCGGATTTGATTAATTTGGACAAAATCCATGCGCAATTTTTCAATTCAGGTGTGAATTTTCAGTTGAATAATGCTTTTCGTTGAGTCAGAATGTGATTATTTTTGCCTTTTTAGGAGCTATAATCAGCTGAAATAAGCTTTTAGCTTTTAATTAGGAGGTACAACTGCAGAATCTGATATGCAACTAACAAAAAGCTGTCATTTAGGCCTTTGACCCGGAAAACAGTGTTTTAGCTTTGATTCGTTAATCCGGAAATTCGCTAATCCGGACAAAATAGACTTGTCCGGATTAACGAGACATGACTGTATAAGGTCGTACCGGCAGGACAGAATCTGCTCTCAGGACCGTGGTAGGTGGTGAGGTTGATGTCGGTTGGAACGTCATCGTTGAGCAGGGTCAAGTGCGGAGGTTGATCTTCCTCGTGGTTGGTGCCGGTCAGAGCCACGGAGGTGAGCAGGTCAAAGGTCAACTCCCCGTCCGGTTTAGGGTACTCGATCGGCTTGCAATCATTGGCAGGTTTCAGCTTTGTGTGGTCGGCCCCTAAATAAGTCTTTATTCTACCGTATTCTATTGTTAGTAGGGTTCCGACGATATTTCGCATCCATATTTTCAATATTTTTGTGTGGAAAAGTAGGAACAAACAAAACTCACACCCAACTTTATTTCTCTGGAAGGGTAAAGTAAAGAAACCAGTTTTCCCTGGACAACTCAAAAATCGATGGTATAGTCAAAACCTAACAGTGGCATGATAGCTCTCAGAAACATCAATTTCTCGGCATTCTCTCTCAGCTTTCTGACAGCAACGCTTAGGTTCTTAAATGTCTGCAGCAACACTGAAGAGCTGCTCACTCCGCACACTAGAAGCAGGAGGGCAGAAGCAGACATGGACTAGCATGCTGATCGGTGGTTGAGGGGATGGTAGCAAAAAAGACCGATTTTTTACTAAAATCAAGGATTTTGTCTTACTTGTCGTTAAAATAAATTAAAGCAAGCTATTCTGTCTGAGCTCATTTATGCCTAATCTAGACATACTTTTATCATAATTTTCAACAAAAAAATTCTTCCAAACATTCCTAAGGGCGGGGCATCGCATCGGTCTGATGGGTCAACCTTCTCATTGAAGGACTTCAGAAGAGCCACTACCTTTTCTGCCATTCTTTATTTAATTGATATCAGATCGCTGATTGTATCAGTGCTTGACTGATAAGCAGCGAGACTTTAAAATTTTCTGATTTTCTTGCATAACTATAAATATTAATATCGAATATCGTCGAATTTTAATATCGTCGGAACCAGACATGGGCAAAGGGGGGGGGGCTGAGGGAGGGGTTGCCCCCTCTCAGGCTAGGCTCTGACCTACCCCCCTCAGCCGGCCGCTACCCCCCTCAGGAACTTTTTGGAAGATTATTGTATAGAAAATTATGATAAATATTAGTGTTCCGACGATATCAAAACTTGTCGATATTCGATATCGATATTTTCAGTTCAATATCGATCGACATCGATATCGATATTTATAGTTATGCAAGAAAATGTGAAAATTTGAAAGAGCAAACTGCTCTCGCTGCTTATCAGTCAAGTACTGATGCAATCAGCGATCTGATATCAGGTTAAGTAGAGAATCGCAGAAAAGGTAGTGGCCCTTCTGAAGCCCTTCAATGAAAGGTTGACCTCTCTGGCCGATGCCCCACCCATTAGGCATAAATGAGCTCAGACAGAATAGCATATTTTAATGATAAATAAGCAAAAAAGCTTAACTTCAGTAAAAATCAGGCTTTTTTCCTTACGATCCTTTCAACTACCCATCAGCCCGGCATTCCCCTCAGGATTTGAAAATTTGCCACCCCTCAGCCAAAATGCTAGCCCATGTCTGCTTCTGCCCTCCTGCTTCAAGTCTGCGGAGTGAGCAGCTCTTCAGTGTTGCTGCAGGCAGACGTTTAAGAACCTAAGCGTTGCTGTCTAAAAGCTGAGAATGCCGAGAAATTGATGTTTCTGAGAGCTATCATGCCACTGTTAGGTTTTGACTATACCATCGATTTCTGAGTTGTCCAGAAAAAACAGTTTTTTTTACTGTTCCAGAGAAATAAACTTGGTGTTAGTTTTGTTTTTTCTTACTTTTCCACACACAAAAATATCGAAAATATCGATGCGAAATATCGCAATATCGATATCGGAAAAAGGGTCGATATATCGACTTTTCGATATCGATATCGATATATCGTCGGAACCCTAATAAATATATGCCTGGATTAGGTGTAAATGAGCTCAGAATAGCTTATTTTAACGTATTTTGATGAAAAATAAGCCAAAAAACCTTGATTTTAGCCAAAAATCGGACTTTTTGGCTTACCACCCCCTCAGCCCCCCCTCAGGCGCTCCTACCCCCCCCCCCAGGAATTGAAAATTCTACCCCCTCAGCCGAAATGCTAGCCCATGTCTGGTCGGAACACTAATTGTTAGGATTGGTAGGGAAAGGGTCATACGGGTCCAGGGTCTGTCCCACACCCGACTTAGGCCAGTCCCTTCGACGGTCCGAGACGATTTATCCGACCCTTCCTAGCAAGTAATTTTGAGAAAATTTTTACACTTTTTAGAATTTCAGACACTAAAATCTCCTGTTTAGTCCGAATTAGCGATTTTTGAGCGTTTTTAGTACCCAACCCCGTCAACTAGAATTTGGACTGAGACCACGGGCCGGCGCCAGACCCCCTGAAACCCCCCGCCCGCTTCAGCGGATGACCTGTTACATGTATGCTGACCAAACAGGATGATAAATAACTAATCCAACAAGAACAAACCTCCGAAAGAGAGCGTCCAGGGTTCTTTCCCCTTAAGCAGCATGTAGAACTTTCCAGTGTAGAGAAATCCCAAATAAGGGCCGAGGAAAGTGTTGAAGGAGGGACGAATGTTCCTGACCGCCTTCAGATCCTCATAAATATAGCTGCCTTTCAATTTCTCTGTATAGGAACTAGGCAGCAAACCTAAAAACTCTTTCGCTTTTAGTTATAAAGGCGCGTTGAGCCAAAACAATCAAACCTTTAGTGTTAGAAGATTTCTGACTTTCAATAGCTTCAAGACAAGCTTCAGCAGCTAGCATGCCACCCTTCATGGCATAATGGGTGCCTTTTAGTTTGGCCACGTTTAAGGTGCCGGCCGCACAACCCACTAAACAGCCGCCAGGAAAGGACAGATTGTCCCACGGAATGCACTAAAACGTTCACTATACAGACAGTGATTTCCTGCATTGCAAACGTAACAGGTTCACATGTCAGCCGCGGAAGGGCCAATTCAGGCAGCTGAGTACCATACATGTATGGCAAAAATCCGAAGGGGGCCTGGACACCGACCCGGGTGTCCCGAAAACGCCTATTTCGCTTTGAAAAGCGAAAATGCTACAGCGAGGGGTATACCCGACCGAGGGGACCCAGGCCCGGGTACGTATAGATCGCATCACAAATCGCAAAATACCGTTATTTAGCCTAGAGGCTAGAAGTCGTAAAATAGCGCAAATTTGGGCACAAAAATAGGAAAACATGCTGTTTTACAGGAATTTTGTGAGGCAATTTGAGTCTCTGAATCTCTAATGATATTCCAAAATTATTTTCCAGATAAATTAGTAGAATGGAGAAAAAATTGCGGGCGGGGTACACAATCGCAGACCTCAGTCTTACACGCATGGAGAGGTGAGGTTAGGGGTTTGAGCCCAAATTCTGACGAGTAGAGCGATGAAATAGAGCAAAAATCGAAAGATCGCTGTAAAAAGCGTTGTTTTACGAGCAATTTTAACAATTTTCTTCGTGTCTGAAATTGCAAAAAAATCGGCAAATGGTGTGGATCATACAGGGGCCGGGGGGTGAGGGGGTATACCCTCCCCTTCGCCGGCTAATCCCCCCTCGGCCGGCCGTACCCAACTCCCCAACCCAACAACATTTTCGCTTATTTAAGGCAAAATAGGCGTTTTTCGGCCTTTTTTCGGGACCCCCCCCCCCCCCCGAGGTCTCCATACCCCCTCCGGATTTTTCCGGCCCATGTATGTTGTGGATTACCAAAATCAAAGGGGGCAGGGTTGGAAAATCGTACCGGGCGAGTGGGACAGACAAACCCAGACTCCCTGTTGCGATTTCTCAATGTGGCATCTATTCGCTTTGATCAAAACCTCGGGTAATACCATAAACGGTAACGGTACAATATACATGAGCATGTAACAGATGGGGGCGGGGTTGAGGGGTGTGGCGTGGCGAGAAAAAGGCAGTTTAACTTACCTGGAACCCTCCTTCATTAAGTGCGCGGGCCCCGTAACCAAGTCTGGTGCCTCCTTCCAAATGTTTTCTAACGAACGGATGCGTTTTGTACCGCTGGAATTCCTTGTAGGGATTCAGATAGGGATTCTTGTAGTCCAGCGCTACCACAAAACCGACCGAGCACAGAGGTTGACCGTTGTCCTCCAGGTGGTATAAAAATGAACCTCCGTAGGTATCTTTAGACTGAAAAAATCTTATTATTTATTAGGTACAAAAATAACAGTTATCTAACCGGTACCAAACATTTGAGTGCTAACAATGCCGAAAAACCCCGTTAACAGTCAGGCACTTAACGCCGTTTATGGTACTACTGGCTTTATATGGTGACGGTACCATAATATGGTCATGTATATGTAATATTACATGGTGCCCAGACATGGGATAGCATTTCGGTTGAGGAAGGTAGAATTTTCAATTTCTGAGGGGGCTGATGGGTTAGATTGCCAAAAACTCCGATTTTTGGCTAAAATCAAGTTTTTTGGCTTATTTTTCATTAAAATAAGCTATTCTGAACTCATTTAGTTCTATACAAAATTCTTCCAAAAACTTCCTGAGGGGGATAGCGGTCGGCTGAGGGGGTAGGTCAGGGCCTGACGGGGGCAACCCACCCTCAGACCACCTTTGCCCATGTGTGATGGTTCCACTACCCTAAGTAACGCTACCATAAACGGCGTTAAGTGCCTGACTGATTAATGGTAACGAAAACAACACACAGGCCTGACAACAAAAGCCGTCCACACTCCCTTGTTAATCGAAAACTATTAATTTATTGCATTAATTGTCATTGCCAACCGAAATCAGGCAGCCATCAGGCAGACATGTAAAGTGGGGGGTCGGCGGAATCGGGCGGCATGGTGTGCATTGGACATCCCTATGACCCCAAAGTAAAACCCTAAAACAGTTCCGCCCAACTCCCTCTGGGTAGCCAGCAATGGCCATCCATGGTTCTCTCTGATCCGGCCATTTTCCATAGTAAAACTCGAAAACACACCAAACAAAAATGAATGTTTCTCCGGGGGGCTACCTCGCTCAGGCACGTGCTATGCAGCGTTCGAAAGTTCACATCATGGGCTTTCAGAATCTGTAATAAAATTTGTGGCGATTTTTGTTATTTCAAAAATAATCCATCCCGAAATATGGACTGATCACGATTTCTTCAGTTTTTACGGAAATGAGAATTTCTCCGGGGGGCTACCTCGCTCAGGCACGTGCCATGCAGCGTTCGAAAGTTCACATCATGAGCTTTCAGAATCTGTAATAAAATTTGTGGCGATTTTTGTTATTTCAAAAATAATCCATCCCGAAATATGGACTGATCACGATTTCTTCAGTTTTTACGGAAATGAGAATTTCTCCGGGGGGCTACCTCGCTCAGGCACGTGCTATGCAGCGTTCGAAAGTTCACATCATGAGCTTTCAGAATCTGTAATAAAATTTGTGGCGATTTTTGTTATTTCAAAAATAATCCATCCCGAAATATGGACTGATCACGATTTCTTCAGTTTTTACGGAAATGAGAATTTCTCCGGGGGGCTACCTCGCTCAGGCACGTGCCATGCAGCGTTCGAAAGTTCACATCATGGGCTTTCAGAATCTGTAATAAAATTTGTGGCGATTTTTGTTATTTCAGAAAAAATCCATCCCGAAATATGGACTGATCACGATTTCGTCAGTTTTTACGGAAATGAGAATTTCTCTGGGGGGCTACCTCGCTCTAACATGTGCTATGCTGCGTTTGAAAGCCCACATCATCAGCTTTCAGAATCTGTAGTAAAATTTATGGCGATTTTTGTTCTTTCAAAAATAATCGATCCCGAAGTATTGGCTGATCACGATTTTATCAGTTTTCAGCATCTGACTAATTAGTAGCTAAAAAAGAAAATGGGATGACCAAATTGAGGTTTTCTGGTAGGCCAAATTCATTGGCGACGCCCATTTATAGCTAGGATCACGATACTTGATCGATTATCGATTTTTTGCTGTGCAGATGACCCAACTACACAGGCTATTATGTCAGTGGTTTTCGGGCATGCCAATTTCAGCATATAAACATCTCTAAACCAACATCGTGGTTGAAATCGGCATGCCCAAAAACCACTAACATCAGTGTAGTTGGGTCATCTCTACGGCAAAAAAATCGATAATCGATCAAGCATCGTGATCCTAGCTATAAATGGGCGTCGCCAATGAATTTGGCCTACCAGAAAACCTCAATTTGGTCATCCCATTTTCTTTTTTAGCTACTTTAGTCAGATGCTGTAAACTGAAAAAACCATGATCAATCGATACTTCGGGATCGATTATTATTGAAATAACAAAAATCGCCACAAATTTTATTACAGATTCTGAAGGCTCATGATATGGGCTTTGAAACGCAGCATAGCACATGACTGAGCGAGGTAGCCCCCCAGAGAAACTCTCATTTCCGTAAAAACTGACGAAATCGTGATCAGTCCATATTTCGGGATGGATTATTTCTGAAATAACAAAAATCGCCACAAATTTTATTACAGATTCTGAAAGCTCATGATGTGAACTTTCGAATGCTGCATAGCACGTGCCAGAGCGAGGTAGCCCCCCGGAGAAATTCTCATTTCCGTAAAAACTGAAGAAATCGTGATCAGTCCATATTTCGGGATGGATTATTTTTGAAATAACAAAAATCGCCACAAATTTTATTACAGATTCTGAAAGCCCATGATGTGAACTTTCGAACGCTGCATAGCACGTGCCTGAGCGAGGTAGCCCCCCGGAGAAACATTCATTTTTGTTTGGTGTGTTTTCGAGTTTTACTATGGAAAATGGCCGGATCAGAGAGAACCATGGATGGCCATTGCTGGCTACCCAGAGGGAGTTGGGCGGAACTGTTTTAGGGTTTTACTTTGGGGTCATAGGGATGTCCAATGCACACCATGCCGCCCGATTCCGCCGACCCCCCACTTTACATGTCTGCCCGATCTCGGTTGGCAATGACAATTAAACACTGCAGTAGCGTACCAAGGGCCATCCAACAGCGTGGTCGATATAGCCGGGTATGTGTTTTTGTGGGTCCAACTCCCACAACTCCTTTAGTCCGATGGCATAGGACATGGGTTGACAGTTCTGCCTGAGATCCAGTTTAGAGTAAAGTCCTTCGGTCAGGTGTCCACGACAACCCTCCGCAAATATCGTACACTTGGCATGCAACTCCATGCCGCGTTCGAAACTATCCTAAAGTATAGAGGGCATTGTATTATTATTGTGATGCAGTCAGTGTTTAGAGGCAGACCTACTTTGGGTGCGCCGTCTTTGGCTATTCCCACGTCATTGGTGGCGATTCCTTTTACGCTTCCGTCTTCGTGGAATAATACCTGAAAGACTGGGTAGTTAGTCTACCGGAGTTTTCCATCTGATCGGGTCTTACAACCGGAAAATGCCCAAATTCGGGGTCTGATTTTTGCACCAGATATTATTGTAAGTGGAAAATATATATTTTAAAGAAGGCCGGACCTTGTGTCTCCTCCTGCTGAATAGCAGTTGACTACTCCTAGTCCGAAAGTACTACGAAGTCGAGAACAAGAAACAACAAAACAACAACACCAACAACAGGTAAAACTCGGGTTACTGCATAAACGTAAAAAATAACCCTTTATGAACCATTGCAACAACTCACTGTAAGTTTAAAGTATGAAAAGCTGTGACTTTTAAAAACTTAGAAGCTCCAAAATGCTTATAATAGCTACCTAAAGCTTTAAAATCAAACATTTTACCAAGATTACACAGGTTTTGACCGATTCCTCAACGATATCAGTAAAACCGCTTAGTATTAGTTATGTGCATACATGTGCTGGGAAAATCCGAAGGGGTGTCTGGAGGTCTCGGAGGGCCGGAAAAAGTCCAAAAAACGCCTATTTTGTCCTAAATAAGCGAACATTTTCTCCCTCCGTTGAGGGGCTCGGGTGAGAGGGTATGGCCGGCCAAGAAACTGACATTGGCCTAGACTGTATGACAAACCGGCTCACAAATCTCTACTGTACCCCGGTAATTACCTTAAGATGTACCAGTTTTATAATATACAGTATAGATCAAAAAAAATGTCCCATCGCTTTTTCGGCCTTCACTCAAACGTTTCGTTCTCAGTCACTTCTTTACCGATTTGGCTCAAATTTTCAGCAAAAATTAACAACATGGTTGGCTAAATATTCTGCAACTTTGGTGCGAAAATTCCAACGGAAAAAAATTTTTTGAACCGAAAAGTGAAAATCATAGTGGTCTGTGTAAATTCAAATTTCCCGCGTAATTACGGCGCTATCGCTTAGATAGTTGCAGCAATTATCGGGCGGACATTTGGTCATAACATATTCAGACGGCAGCCCTCTGGCTTAAGGGACACTAAAATTGGGGAATTTTAAAAACATGATCGAAAATCCCATAGTTAAGAAATCTGTACATTCTGAAATCAAAGCACTGAATCAGTTGTCAATCAACACAGATTGTAGCAGGAAGTTCGACAAATGAATGAACCTGATATTTAAACTCTGTTTCACATCATAGAAACCTTCTCCACAGTGTTTTTAGAAAATCGGAAATCTTCTGAATTGTCATTTCACCGTTTTTACGAAGAAAAGTCACATTTTGTCATGTTTTTGAAATTCCCCAATTTTAGTGCCCCTTAAGCCAGAGGGCTGCCGTCTGAATATGTTATGACCAAATGTCCGCCCGATCATTCCTGCAACTATCTAAGCGATAGCGCCGTAATTACGCGGGAAATTTGAATTTACACAGACCACTATGATTTTCACTTTCTGGTTCAAAAAAATTTTTTCCTTTGGAATTTTCGCACCAAAGTTGCAGAATATTTAGCCAACCATGTTGGTAATTTTTGCTGAAAATTTGAGCCAAATCGGTAAAGAATTGACTGAGAACGAAACGTTTGAGTGAAGGCCGAAAAAGCGATGGGACATTTTTTTTGATCTATACTGTATAACAATTACCTCAGTAGCTGCATAACCAGGGTATATCTCCACTCCCAATTGGTCGGCCTGTTCGCCCAGCCACTTAACTACATGACCCAGTCGCACTATATAGTTGTCTTTGTTCTGCATAGGCATCCCCGGCAAAATCGGAATCGACGCTCTCGATTTTTCTGTCAGCCAGCCCAGACTCTCCGTGGTCACTTTCTGGTGGATTGGGGCCTGACACAAATAGCTATTGTATATTCTGCTACCAACAACTAATAGTGCTAGGTTACGGTAACCATGACAGTAATTAAGTTTAACAAAGTCTTACCCCTCTTTCACTCCAATCAGGGAAGAGTTCATTCAAGGCCCTCGGGTCAATAACTGCACCTGATAATGTGTGGCATCCTGAAACGAAAACTATTTGCTTTTGGAATCAGCCTATTTTACGCCAACACAGCTTTTGTTCGTCGGCATTCTAAACAAATTTGTGCTCTTGTCCTCAACAGGCAGATAGTGAAGAAGGCGAACAAAATTTAGTACTATTATACAAAAAAATGGCTAGTAGAAGTCCTAAATAAATTCAACACAGAACCGTTCTGTTCCATGCGTTGTTCACCGGCAGTCCGACTCACAGCGATAGACGAACAGAAATTATTTAGACTGACCTAGTTCGGCTGCTTTTTCCACCAGACACACTCTAAGCGACTGGTCCATTTGTTTGAGTCGAATGGCGGCTGATAATCCGGACGGACCCCCGCCAACCACCACTACGTCCACCTCGTCCCAGACCCGATCCATGTTTATGTCTGAAACTTGATACACTACACCATTTATGCTACTGCCACCATACATGATACATCTGCCTTGGTGGTATTGATCATACATGAAACAGAGGGGTCCGGAGGTCAGCCCAACCAACTACGGCCAGCCTCCCGAGCCGATTTTTCGGGCAAGTACCCATACATGTAACAGCTCCGAGCCGACCTGGGGGAGGGGGGAGGGGGGTTTCCTCAGGTGGGGGGTCGAGGGGGGCCTTCGCCCAGGTGGGGGCTCCCAAATTTCAAAAAGCTCCGAAACGCCTAGAAATGCGTTTTTAGCACGTTTTTTTTCAGTAAGGACGCTAAAAATCGCTATTTTAAGCTGCCAAATAGCGTTTTAAAGCTAAAAACAAGCAAAAAATGACAAAAAAGAGCTTCCAAAAACACCGATTTTTCTTAAATATCAGCAGTGGAAACGCCAAATTCGGTTTCCAAAGGCTTTTCAAGTGAATTTTAGGCTAAAAATTAGTGATTTCTGACCCAGTTTGTTAATACTGGAGCCACTACCACCACTTGTATTTTTTGGTCGGGGGAGGGGTCCCTTAACCTGTCTCGGGGCGTGGGGGTGAGGGGGGTTTGGCCTTTCCAGCAGGGGGGTAACCCCCCAACCCCCCCAAGTACATGTATGCAAGGGTATTGGTCGGTTATGTGACACGTTAATCGGCCGGCCGGCGCGCGGCCGCCGGTCAGCGAGAGGCGGCTATTCTTAAGTGACTTTGCGTCGGCGGCTTGCACGCGCGCACTGGCTGAGAACATAAGACCCAGGACCTTTACTAGAATAAGCTATATAGACACAACATGACACTAAAATTACTCGCACTGGAAGTTTGCTGCTCGGTCGCCCTCTCACATCGAAGCTGGAGAAGAATGTCCTGGTGCTGTTTGGAGCAGGCGCCGGCTGCTGTAGCTGTTGCAGAGTACCGTGTTTCGTGCTGCGCGTTGAGTCGCACCTGCGGCAACGGTACATGTCCGACACTGTCCCACTTCGAAGCCGCTTGGGTTGAATGACAACCTCTCCCACACAGTTCGGCTTCCAGCATTCTCCGACCACCGCATACTTTACCGGTTTTCCTCTCCGTTTTACGCCCGCTCCTTGCTGTTGCTGATGCTGATGCAGTTGCTGTTGCGTTGGTTTTGGCAGCAAGCCGAGGTCCTTAGCGTATCTAAGACTGGAGCTCTCATCGGCCACATTGAGAACGAAGTCGACAACGTCGGGGCTCATCAGTTTGTTGGGTGGGCCTGACCATACTGAACACGTCGGCCGAAACGATACACAGCTCATACAGTTTAGTGTTTGTAAGTATCTCGGCCGAAACGACAGAGGCGGCGTTCAAGAGATGACTTAGCTGTTCAACTGACAACATCTGAAAGTTCCTGCCCTTTTAAAGCGGTTCACCGGAAACGACCTGCCCCGAAAAAAACGATTAGGCAATTAGCTGCAATAAGCAAAGCATTCTTTGTTAATGTCACTGGGACTGACCTTGCCTTTGGTGTTTACCTTTGATGCCATGTCATACCGCCAATGTGCGCGCGTGCAAGCGGCCGACGCAAAGTCAATTAAGAATAGCCGCCTCTCGCTGACCGGCGGCCGCGCGCCGGCCGGCCGATTAACGTGTCACATACCAATACCGTATGCAAGTAGCTACCTAATTTTCTCAGCAAATTTTTGCAATTTCTTTGAAAATAGCATTTTTGCGTTATATAAGCCCGGTATTTGAGCCATACCACCAAGCGTTTTTAGCTATTTTTAGTGCTTTATAAATAAATAAGGACTGACTGACCTGTCCATCTGGGGTCATTGGTGCGACTGACCACTGTGTAGTGAGAGGTGACCCATTTGTTTCCGTTGCTTCGGACTGCTTCACCCACTCGAAACAATAAACGAACAGACACCCGCATTTCTTTAACTCATTCCTATTTATTCAATAATTAACCTATTCAATATTTTTCTACAATTTCTATATAATTCTTTTTCATTGTCTTTTATATGGCGGCGGAATTTGTCCGTGGCGAGGCGGAGCGGACTGCCGCAGTTTTGGAATTTCAGCCGTTGACATATTTTGCGCTAACTACGGTAGTTTTAGACTGGATGCAGCTTTTAAAACTTAGCGGTTAACCAACAAGCCTTAGCAAAAACAGTTTACAACTTTCGAAGCCATCCTTTTTACGCGAACACTTGAGCTATTCTTGAACAGGTTTATGTTGGCTGGTTAAGCATATTACCAAGAATACAAACACTCCACGTCACGGCAAACCAATCACAGTGCCAGACAAAAAAGAACAACTCAAAATTTGGGCTTATACGTACAGTACGATCTACGTACATCTGTCATTTCAAAAAAACACGCGACAACAAGCGGATTATACAGTTTTCGAGAGGGTTACACGTTTATGGCAATACAGAGAAGCTTCGACACAACAAAAGCCTTGCTATTGCTGTAAAAAGTCAGGAAACTGACAATAACTTGGTTTCGTTACATGACTTCAATGCCGAACATGTGGTGGCTATTCCGTGACACATATACAGGGTGTGTCAAAAAAAAAAACAACCCAGCAGAGTTTTTCCTGTAGCAACCGCAAATCTCAGCCGATTTGAACGAATCCTGCTTTAAATTAAAGACAAATAAATTCTTGAAAGACTGGTGAAGGCCCTATTAAGATACGATGCTTAGTTCCTGAGATATTTTCCTTCAAACTCAAAACAGAGATTTTGGCAGTGAACAAGAGCGATTCCGTTGCACTTCACAACAAAACGGATTCCTACTGCTGAGGGGCAACAAGACTTTTACAAATGAAGTAACCAAGCATGTGTGGCACCAGAAAAACCTCGTTACGTTAGCCCTGAGCAGTAGGAATCGGTTTTATTATGAAGTGCAACAGAATAATAAAAATCGCTCTTGTTCATAGCCAAAATCTGTTTTGACTTTGAGTGCAACTATCTCAGGAACCAAACATCATATCTTAATAAATGCTTCACCAAACTTTCAAGAATTAATTTATCTTTCATATAAAATAGGACTCACTGAAATCGGTTGAGATTTGCGGCTGCTACAGTAAAAAATCTGCTGGGTTGTTTTAATCTCTGTTGTGCACTGCCAAAATCTCTGTTTTGATTTTGAAAGCAATTATCTCAGGAACTAAGCACGCATCTTAATAAAAGCTACACCAGTCGTTCAAGAATTTATTTATCTTTCATTTAAAGCAGGATTCATTCAAATCGGTTGAGATTTGCGGTTGTTGCAGCAAAAAATCTGCTGGGTTGTTTTTTTGACGCACCCTGTACAAAGAACAAAGGCGTAAAACCTAAACTCTCGGCTTCTAGGTGATTTATGTACGTGTGAGGAGATAGGTGTCATATCCGAGAGCCACTTCTCTGTCCAGTCCGAAGCGTCCGTCATCGCGGTACAGGAGACAGTGACCGGTGGCGCTGTTGAAGGCGAACGAGTAGCAGAACAGGTCCCAGCCGCATCTGATAGTGCACTGCTTCAGCCGTTCCGCCCCTTCTAGCGGCATCACTCCTTCATCGCTTAACAGAGTTTTCTGGTGGGGCTTCATGTCTTTCGCTTCCAGTTTGCCGCAGCCTTCCTTAGATGGATTGACTGCAATTATTATTAGCATTATTTTTTATTGCATGCAGAGAAGGAGCAATAGCAAGCAATATCTTTTGAAATCTATGACACACGATTTAAGAGTGGCCGCAAAAGGTTTTGTATTTCGCATGTAGATTTAGCTTTTTAGCGGCCACCCCGATGGGAATAACTGAATAAATATAGATTGAAATTAACGGCATTTTTTAAATACGCAAATGGATATGTACTGTATATGACCCATGCATCTAGTAGTCCCGCCAATTTTAAAGCGTGACCGTTTTGTCTGTCCCACTGGTAACAAAAGTCTATTGCAATGCAATTGTAGTGGGTAAGTATTGGAAAAGTATCTAATATCAGGTATCAGGTCCAGGTGTTACAAAATGCGCAATCTGGTGTGTCAGGTATATGTGTCGTAGGCTGTGAGGGTGACTAGGCTGTGAGGGGACCAGCCTAGGCGGGGAGGGGACGGCGCTCCGGCCTAGGCTCTGAGGGGACCAAAGACATTGGCCGACAATAAGAAAGGCAAACACCCTGGAGCTCTATGGCCCTAACGCGTTTAAAGGATTAGGTAAGGGTCAATTCATATGATAAACTTGTCCATGTCCCTGTACTCACTTTATCCGAAATCTACAATTCACACATTTTCACACTTGTCACATAGCTTTGCAACCGGACTTACAGCGGCAGATACTGGGGCCGATCGTGGTCTCAGCTCAGTAAGAAGTCTCAGCTCGGTAAGCTCGCACAACAGAAACTCGTGTAGATGGAGCAAATTCTCTTCAAATTTGTCTCGGTAGTCGCCATCTAGCACTTTCCGGCCCATTTCCGTGAATAGTATTCAGCAACTCCGTCAGTTTGCTCTCATTTGGAAACTCATAGCAGTAACGGGCTTGAGAGCACAGATCCGAGACAATTTCTGCTAATCGATGCACTTCCATTTATAGAATTTCTTACTAAGCAAAGGCAAGATACAACCATAAACAAGTTAATCAGAACAAATTGACAAAAGAGCTAATAATTAGCCTTAATTATGCTGGTCAGGTCAGGTCAGGTAACTGATTTAATCTGACAGATCTTCACAGCTTTGGCCTAAGGTTTGTTTGCCTTTCTTTTGTTTAGGGACTAGAGACTCTGTCCCCTCAGAGCCTAGGCCCGAGCACCGTCCCCTCCCCGCCTAGGCTGGTCCCCTCACAGCCTAGTCACCCTCACAGCCTACGACATATGTAGGTAGGTATTCACAAAAATACAGGTAAGGTGCCGGCATCATATATGGTACCGGTACCTAGGGCAGTGGCACCATATATGGTACCCCCACGCAGACATGGGCTAGCATTTCGGCTGAGGGGGGGGTAGAATTTTCAAATCCTGAGGGGGAGTTGAGGGGGTGGTAAGCCAAAAAGTCCGATTTTTGGCTAAAATCAAGGTTTTTAGCTTATTTTTCATTAAAAAAAGTTAAAATAAGCTATTCCGATCTCATTTACACCTAATCCAGGCATATTTCAATCATAATTTTCTATACAGAATTCTTCCAAAAAATTTTGAGGGGGGCAGCGCTGCCTGAGGGGAGTAGGTCAGGACCTAAGGGGGCCAACCTCCCTCAGCCCCCTTTGCCCGTCTGCCCCCACGTTCGTGGCCTGTGGTAGTACCATAAATGGACAGGCTTGAACTTGGTAGTATAGACGGTTTCCTTTCCCACCTTTCCCCACATTCGTCCACTGTGGTGGTACCATATATGGTACTCCTACCTTCGCATTGGTACCGGTACCGTATGGTACCACTCTGTTAAAATTTCGTACCATATATGATACCGGCACTCATGGCCAAGGGTAGGGGTACCATAAATGGCACCACCACAGTGGAGTGGACAAATGTGGGGAAAGGTGGGAAAGGAAACCGTCTATACTACCAAGGCGAAGCCTGTCAAATAGATGAAGAAGCAGTCTTCAGAGCTTCCCAAGCAACAACGGAGCACGGACGGATGTGGCTCGTCACTGTACAGCATGCGCTGAGCATCAATCAGTACAAGCCTGAAAACCTGCAATTCATTCCTGGATGCTCTCAGAGAAGCCATGGAGTGGTGTTCATCTCGGTCATGCCATCAACTTCATGGGACAGAACTGGCTTCTGATGATTGACCCCTACTTCAGTATCCCTGCATCCATGCTATGCCCTCAACTTCGACCCAGAAGGCAACCACAAACCTGTTCGAAGAGGATTTTGCTCACTTTGGCTAATTTCAGTATATTTGAGTTGCGGGCCAAACTTGGATTAAGTATTGTTATTGTGTACAGCTGCTATTATGCATTGCTTTATTACTGTATGAGTAGCTATGACAGACTGGCTTCTGTTTAAAGGAATGAGCGATTTGGTTTTTGCGCTGTATATGTTCATGCTTCAGTCCACATGAGTCCACTCCAGTCAGGAATGAGCGACTTAGTGAACCGTGACGAAACGGTCAGTTTAAAAGTTGGCCGGGACGGAACGGTGGGGGGGACGAAATTGGCCGATGCGAAATCCCATACACAAATAGAGCTGCTGGCTTGCTCAAACACTTACTGTATTGGCAAAGAGCGCCACTCCCCGCCAGCGATAAATTGCACTTTAAAGCAAGAACCCCAATCGTAAAAAAAGTGTTAATGTAGCCACAATGGAATTCGTTGTTTCCGATGCTTGATTGGCCACTTTTCCAAACTGTTAATATCATGGGAGCCGGCACCGATCCTTCAGAAGAAATCCACTGCCAACCTTCTGCTGGTTCGTCGGTCAAATTGGTTTTAATTAAGCCGAGGGTGAATGTAGGCCAGCCAGATTTCTAAATAACGAACTCTTGTAGTTAGTGTCAATCAGTAATTGACATTGTCATTCATTCACGTAATAATCAATTCGGTGAAGGGGCACGCACAAGGAATACATGTAATAGGGATGGGGAAGCTACGTCCGGCTGCGCCGTTTAGAAAATACAAAATACGGCCAAAATATGGTCCGAAAACGGTTTTCGCAACTTCAAACGCAAATTCTTTTTTATGTTCGGTTATTGATGGTAGGAACTGATGTATTTATATGAAACAGAGTACGAACTATCGAAAAAGATGCATTTTTAAGCATTATTCAGTCCTTGAAGGGCATTTTTCTCACCAAAACTGAATTCGTCGTTTTCAACGTCCATTTTCTGTTGAAAGGAGCGCTGATTCAAATTGGTTTCAATCGGATTTTAAATCAGCGTAACTTGTTACCTATATAGCACCACTCTTTTCCTTAGCGCAGTTTGACGCGGTCCCCACAAATTGGATTCTTTCTTAACTACTGAAAATCGGCTTTTTCGTGGATTTTTTTCGTGTTCCTGATTGTTGTGATAAAACGATAAATTTGGCGAAACTGTTTCAATCGGTTCTGAGTACAGTAGACTTCAGGCTTTCGAATGATACAAGAATTGACTCTCTGCTATTTGTCGTTAACCCCACAAACGGTGTTGAAGTTTCTGTAACCCTAAATTTTTCCCATTTCAGTATTATATTTTGTGCAACGCTTGCAATCATACTTTTTCGCATTAATTTTGGCTGTGTTACCACACAAAAACTGTTTTAAGAGGCGTTGCAAAAAATATCGGGCAGGGGGCGGCGGATGGAATTTTTTGACCCCCATTTTTATTCGTTGATCTGAACCACTAAAGTGTGGATATTGCAAAACCCAGTCGGTTCGGCTCGTCGGGGCCCACCCATTCCGGAGAAATCGGCGCTCAAAGTTGAAAAACCATGCTTTTTCGCGTCCGCCGATTTTTGACTGACTTCCATCTTTGACCTGGCGCCGTGAGCGCATTTTTAAAGAAATCCTCACCAAATCTGGAACGTTTATAGAACCAATGACGCTCTTTCATTTCCACCTATCGACGTCGGTGTCCGACTGTAATTGCCAATTTGACAAGCAGTTTTTTGCAGAGATTAGGCCGAAAAACACGTGTTCAGAAATACATATGTTTCACTTAGGTGGCATCGAGCTATCCAGCCACAAATTTAACACAAAATAGCCCATCAAATGTGCTTTCGAAAACTGGTTTCAAATTTTTTGGATCTCTTCTAGTTTTGAAGTTATGGCCCTTCAAACTTTAGTGTCACGCACGGCCATTTTTCCCTTTTTATCACGTTAGGTAATGGCATTTATGGAACTGGACTGTTTCGAAGGCATTACTGTGTCGACAAAGCGTTGTAATAATATAATATAAGATTGTAAATTCAGTCCCGATGTGCAATTGTTATGAACGCTTTCTTTAATCATGCCAAGCTGCAGTCCTGGTGGCACTTTCTGTACATCTCACCATATGCCGGTACATCTCACATTACGACTATGACCATACATGGGCGGTGGGGTGTTGGGGGCATACCTCTCCCACTCGCCGGCCAATACCCCACCTCGGCCGGCTGACCCCCCCCGTGGTCTCCATACCCCCTCCGGATTTTTCCGGCCCAAGTATGACTATGACATAAACAGTTTTTTAGATATAGAACCAATAAGATATAAGGTAATGAAACTGAACAATAGCTCAAGAATTTCGCAACAGTTTGCTTACTACATTACATACGCTAGTTAAGCAACATCTACAGTATTGCAGAGTTTCACTAATAGAGATAGTCATAGTTTCTAGAAATTACTCATTCTGAAAAGCCAGAATTGCGTCAAAAAAGTCGTACCGTATGAGATTCTGAACATTGTGCATCGCACGAAGGATCTGAGTTATGATCTGATCTGACCTCTCAGACTACATAGTTTGAGCGAATACGTTCTATGTATCAATTTGCGTCTGTTTATTCACTGATCTGCTAGTGATATACTGTACATAAAAGCATGAAGTCCGGAAGATGAAAAGATATACCAAACAATGTAATTAGGGGCCGTCCATAAACTACGACGTTAAAAAATTTGCACCCCACCCTCCCCCGACGTTTACCAACGTTTTCATCTTCACCCCCCATAAAAATTACGACGTTTGGGAGAAACCCGCCCCCCCCCCCCGAAATAAAATTTTCGAATTTTCGTTCAAAATCTGAAGCTGCTTTTTGATTGCGTAATCACAAATGAATAATAGAAAGATTTATGCCTGTGCACATACGTATTTACCAGTTAGTTTCACCAATCTTTCAAGAATTCAAGAAGAACTGAAAGTTAAATAAGAGTCATTCAAATCGGTTGAGATTTGCGGTTGCCACAGTAAAAAATCTGCTGGGTTGTTTTAACACTCTTGTTCATTGCCAAAATCAGTGTTTCAAATTTGAGGGCAAATATCTCGAGAACCAAGCAGAGCATCTTAACGAAAACTCTACCAATCGATAATTTATTTGTCTTTCATTCAAAAAAGATTTATTCAAATCGGTTGGGATTTACGGTTGCTACAGTAAAAAATCTGCTGGGTTGTTTTTTTGCACACCCTGCACAAATCACGCTAACATACTGTATGTTGTACAACTACAAAAATGTGTCAAAAACCGTTTGACTTTCTCTGCATTCTTGCTTATTCTGCAACCGTCAAACCTTACCAAAAAAGGCCAAAAATACGTCAACGTTTTGCCTCAACCCCCCACCCCCCTCCGTCGTTCTGCGACGTTTTTCGGGGTACCCCCACCCCCCCTCTCTGAACGTCGTAGTTTATGGACGGCCCCTTAATTAAATGCATACGTCTCCATTTTCCATATTTAGTAATTTACAGTGATTTTTGGCCTTTTGGGAAATCGGCATCTCCAGAAGACGATTTTGAACGATTTTTAGTTAAAATCCGGCTTTTAACTTTTCTGACAAAATGCCAGATACCTGCATTTTGTCAATGCCTACCATATAGTGCTGTTTATAGTACCCGGGTACTATATATGGCACTTAGGGTTTTGCGGAAATAAAAGTGAATCCCTTTATATATGGCACTCTACAAATCTGCTCTATAAGCAACAAACAATAGTATGTGAACTTTCTTGCTAAAATTACGGTCTACTTGTCAAAAATAGGTTCTTTGCTTACGTCAGAACCTTTATGATTGCATTAGCTCCTTAGGACAGACCGTCTAAAGTCGGATTTTCTAACCGTGGCTAACCGGCAGCAAATTTGCGACGGATAGAAACACGACTTTCGGTGGGCGTCAAATTTGTCCGACGGTAAGCTTTCGGAGCCTCTGACGGGGCAGAGCCTCGATCGATTGACTAAATCGGTTCCTTACGTACTTCGAGATTTCCGACTTTAGACGGGACATGTTTGTTGCTTCTCCTAACCGCTTCCTAACCGTGCATTTGGCAAACCGTGCTTTCTCCTAACTGCTTCCTAACCGTGCAGTTTGGCAAGCGTTCAAGTGGGCGTGGTGACGGTAAGGATTTAGTACCAGCCCACAAATGCGCGGGGGGTGGACGGTAAGCATTTTCGAAATTGCAAAGTCGGAAACTACTTACCGTCAGGAAACTACTCCAATTGGAGTGGGGTCAACGCCAACCGGTTATCTACTGTTTTTGTTCGCACAAACAATGTTTACCACCAAAAATCCTATAATGTTCGGACATTTTGTATTAATAACTGCTCACTGTAGAATAAAAATCTGTCTCCATTTACAGTACCCCGGGTACTATAAATAGGGGGTACTATAAACAGCACTATACGGTATACGTGAACCTGATACCTGATTGCGTTTTTGAAATACCTGTACCTGATCCCTAATCAGGTACTTTTTCAACCAACACCTGGCCACAGTAGCTAAATAATTCATGAGATTTAGGCAGCGCGACAACTTTTGACTGAATAAACTAGAAGCATGTAATAAAACTGTGCCAAAAATCACTATTTTAAAAGGCAAATCGACAGCAATCATATACAATGTATGAGCCGGAAAAATCCGTATGGAGCCTGGAGGTCCTCTCAGGAATCGGTACCAAAAATTCCAAAAATCGCCTATTTTGCCTTAAAAAAGAAAAAAATCGGTGAGGGGGAATGACCTACTGAGGGGGAATGGAACCTACAGACACTCCACTCAAATCAAAACAGCAATTGAGACACGGTGGTTTTTCCTTCACTCAGCCAATAGCGTTTGCAGCGTGCATAGTTTAAGAATTCACAAGCAAGTACGACTACGCCTTCACAACCATAATAATTTCAGGATGTGTTGGAAGTAAATTTACAAAGCCAGACTATATTATAACGCTTCATCAACGATTTTACAGCACTACAGTGCTCAAATTGCTATTACCTAACGTGCGAAAAAGGGAAAAATGGCCGTGCGTGACACTAAACTTTGAAGGGCCATTTATTCGAAACTAAAAGAGATCCAAAAAATTTAAAACCAGTTTTCGAAAGCACATTTGATGGGCTATTTTGTGTTAAATTTGTAGCTGTATAGCTCGATGCCACCTAAGTGAAACATATGTATTTCTGAACACGTGTTTTTCGGCCTAGTGCCTCTGCAAAAAACTGCTTGTCAAATTGGCAATTACAGTCGGACACCAACGTCGATAGGTGGAAATGAAAGAGCGTCATTGGTTCTATAAACGTTCCAGATTTGGTGAGGATTTCTTTAAAAATGCGCTTACGGCGCCAGGTCAAAGATGGAAGTCAGTCAAAAATCGGCGGACGCGAAAAAGCATGGTTTTTCAACTTCGGGGGCCGATTTCTCCGGAGTGGGTGGGCCCCGAGCCGAACACAACTGCACTAGGTCAGAGCCAGCAGGAACCGGACAGGGTCAAGGTCACGGTCAATTTTGGAGGCAACTTTGGGTTTGCACTATGTATAATTCAGATTCGAAATCTACTATACGACGGGAACCTATCGGAAGCCCGGTAATTTTTCCTGAAAAGTAAGTAAATACCGTAACGCGACCGTGAATTACAAATTTACGGCCTGCTTACGGCCCTCGCTGAAAAAGCTGCCGGAAATTTTGTACTCGGACAGTACCCCCCACATCGCAATTACCGATTTATATTTACGCTTGTGCATAGTTTTAGGCTCAGGTTTAGAATCAGGATTTAATTTAAGCATTAGTTCATGCTCTAACCTAGCTTTAAACCTGTGGTTACGCTCAAGTTAAACAAATCAGTCACCCATTTACCCGACGATTTCGATCAATGTGGAATATACTAATTGACGCAACTATGACGCATACCAGTCGGACCGGAAATTGATACGGCAACAACGAATAGGGGCGACGGGCGCCCCGGGGCGACGGGGCGCCCGGGAGCCTTAAAACTAATTAACGCACCGCATGTTTTACGAAAATTTTTCACCGACCGTGCCACTTACTTAAACATCTTCGTTGCATTTTTTCTTCTTTTTTGAAAGAGACTAACAAAAAATAAGAGAAAGGACTGTGTCTGTGTTTGTTTTCACTTTTCATTTAGTATCATCATGGCATCAAAGTTTGCAAGTTCCGAAAATCCACGTCGCCTTGGTACCTACCTATTGCGTGACAAAAAATGGTGTGAAGCTACAACAGGTGCGTTGGTTAAATTTCCTTCCCTACCTAGCTACCTACCCTACCTACTGAAGATCGTTTACTGGTAAGATCATACAGATTAGACGAGTGGGTTATATACACACATCTTTCATCACTCACCCCCCTAACGGACGTCGTGACTCGCGAGGGCCTCTTCTGTGCCTGTCGGCCGTTGGGGAGTTGAACTGGAAGTGGGAGACGAATGAACACTGTAACACATGGAAGTTGAGAACTTGGAACCACTGTAAACTGAACCGAACCGATCCGAACCGAACTGCACTGAAGGGAACGGAGAGAACTGGAAGCTGAACTTTCACTTCTGTACCGGTAGAAACAAACAATTTTTCCGTTCAGCTCACCTAAATGGAACATTTTGAAACGCTTCTGTGAGCTCAATGCTTAGCCGTTTGTTCTGTAAATTGGTTTAGAGTTTCTTTTTGAGAAACTGTAGTGGCTGACAAATTTGCAGGAAAAATGTCTGTTTGTTGGCTTGCAACAGTTGTTCAAAATTTTCCGTTCTGGTGAGCTGAACGGAAAATTCATTTGTTTCTACCGGTGCTGCGCAGAAAGAGAGAGAGCGAACTGCACGAACTTTTATCGCCCAACACAAAAACAAAATAGAGTTAGCAAGACGAAGAAGAACTCGTACCAGAGTGGGAAACGGAGAGACTGCATTCGGTGGGGTTGTATTTGCTTGGGTTCTGCTTGAAGGAATCGAGAAGGGTGCAGTGAAGGTGTAGAGACGAGTTGAGAGAAGGAATCGGTTGTATCTAAGTTGGCATCGAATGGGTGAACTAGAAGCTTATGGAACAGAAAACGAATGGCATCACCCTATTATTATAGTGGAGTCGTACTACTCATAACGCGCTCAGTTGCATTGTTTGCTGAACGTGAAGCAAGGAGGTTAACTGCTATCGTTTGTCGGCTAATTATTTATTCTGACGCAGCTGTGCCACTTGCCCCTTATGACTAAAGCGTTTGCCACATACAGTTAGACCGCAACCCCGGGAGTTATCTTTGCACGCTTATAGGGCATGCTCCGGAGGGCAGTCGTACAGCTCCCGGGCTTGCGATCTGTCGTTTACAAATCAACCGTCCAACTTCTCTTGAAGATACGGGTATGCCTACTGTGTTGGCTGAAAACGATGGCCTGGTCATTTTGTCAAGTTTTTTGAACAACGTATCTAAATTGCCATTCCAAAGCTGCCATTCCGTCAATTTCGTACCGAAATGAAAGAGATTTTTGGGGCATTTACTATTCCATTACGATTTTCGGGGCCATCCATAAACTACGACGTTCAAAAATTCAAAATTTTGCACCCCCACCCCCCTCCGACGTTTAACGACGTTTTCATCATCACCCCCCATAAAAACTACGACGTTTGGGAGGCACCCCCCCCCCAAAATAAAATTTTCGAATTTTCGTTCCAATTCTGAAGCTGCTTTTCTGACTGCGTAATCACAAATGAATAATAGAAAAATTGTGCCTGTGCACATACAATGTACGTATTTACCAGTTCGTTTCACCGATCTTTCAAGAATTCATTTAACTTTCAGTTTAAAAAGAGTCATTCAAATCGGTTGAGATTTGCGGTTGCCATAGTAAAAAAATCTGTTGGGTTGTATTGATCACTTTTATGTTCATTGCCAAAATCAGCGTTTAAAATTTGAGGGCAAATATCTCGAGAACCAAGCAGAGCATCTTAACGAAAACTCTACCAAGAAGAATTTATTTGTTTTTCATTCAAAAAAAGATTGATTCAAATCGGTTGAGATTTACGGTTGCTACAGTAAAAAATCTGCTGGGTTGTTCTTTTTTGTACACCCAGTACAAATCACGCTAACACAATATGTTGTGCAACTACAAAAATGTGTCAAAACCGTTTGACTTTTTCTGCATTCTTGCTTATTCTGCGGTCGTCAAACCTTACCAAAAAAGGTTAAAAATACGTCAACGTTTTGCCTCAACCCCCCCCCCTCCGACGTTCTGCGACGTTTTTCCGGGTACCCCCACCCCCCTCTCTGAACGTCGTAGTTTATGGACGGCCCCTTAACTGTTAATTTTATTAAGTTGGGGTGGGCAAAAATTATGTATCGATCATACATGTAGCAGGGGTCTGCCTGGCCCCACCCGCTGGGGTCTGGCTGGTCTACGTCCCCTGAACTTGAGTTTAGACCCTTCTCCGCTAATCTAAGAATCATGTTTGTTAACGGTGCCTTTAGCCATTTTCGATCCCTTTCCATGATTTCCATCATACTTGTTTAGGGGTTGGGTGGTGCTACCCCCAATTAGAAACATAACCACTCCTCTACCTGAACCTGTTACATACATGTATTATTTGCATGATGTGTGATTTCGTTCTGACATTGATTATTTTAGGAGGCTGCAAAAGCATGCCCGAAAACCATGTTACGTAATGTGCCAGCAACGGCTTCCCCAGATCGTTTGTGCAGCTACTCAACCACCGTTTCCAGTCTGCAATCGACTGCCGCAGCCACTGTCTGATGAACCCAAAGCCCATCTGACCAAGAGAGATTGGAATTGACCTGTTTGGGCCGCCTCAACCCCCAATTTACACCCAACCTTACCACGATCGAGTTGAGCTCAAGCTGACACAGAACTTCAACGTCATCTCTGGTTGGGACCAATTGCCTGTGGACATATCAGCTTTCTAATTTTTATAAATTGTTCATGGTTAATTATTTGCGAATACAGTTTGTTTACGAAAAGTTCTTGCTGTGAATTTTATGGCGGTCAGTACGTGTTTAGTAAGCTATGGCAGCTCAGTGCTCTGTTTGGTGACTGTCACTTTGAAAGGTTGGTTTGTTGTGCGATAAATTCACCTTTACTACCTTTTTGTCATTGTTGTCACACGTTGTTGTTGTTGTTTTGGTCTAAAAGTGCTTGCTTCTCGATTAATGTATAATTTACTTTTTGCTAGTGGTACTACGTACGTGTGTGTCTAGTGCGTCTAATGTAGTTCGTTGCTCTATTGTTCTTCTACCTGCCTGCTGGCGTTTGTATTGTAACTTTGAAACTTTATTCCTGCACACGATTTAGCAGAGCTAGTCACATGAAAAACACGAATGTAGATCATGACGTGTGAGGATAAAACAATATGTGTGGAATGTAACAGTGGTGAACAAGACTAGCACAAAGATTTGTCATAGAAAGCTTTCAGCCGAGATTTAAAAACAGACAAAGAGACTGGTTCCAAGCAGTTCAAACGCAGATTTATAAACGCTTCATTCAGCAGAGATGGTGCGCACTGTAAGCTTTTGTGCGTTGTAAGCTACTGTACCCTATTAAAAGCATACATTCTATACACTCGCACTTAATTCCTTGCTTTTCCTGAAAATAACAATGGTACGCTTTGCTTTTCTTATTTCTTTTTCTCTCGGAGCAACTTGAATAAGTGACAGCCGATCTGAATAAGCTGTCCACTCTCGAGACGAAGAGATCGTACGCATCTGTCCTGCAAACAGCTAGAAATGGCTTGCCTGTGCCTAACCCTTCCTCCTGTTATGACAAAGTGCACTCTGAGTTGGTGCGGGATCGACGAGAAAATGATGAAAGTGACCGGTTTGTTTACTACCGCACACTCTGTATTCGGAGAGTGAAGGCCAAAGCCTCCATATTTGTTGTTTTCGTTTTTGTTTTCTTATAGGTACATTGTGTACGATCTCCTACACTACACGAGCAAGTACTTATACCAGTAGGCTGGCGGCCAATCATATCCGACTTGGGTGTGACTTTGTCCATCAATTCAGGATGCGAGAGTTGGTGCGTACGTAGTTGTTGCAATATTATGGTAACAAAAATCAGTTGCTATCTCTCCACTTTCATATAAATAGCCATATTTCTAGAATACCAGGCCTCGATACCGTACAACAATTGAGATCGCACACACACACATGAGCAGCACACAAGATCGGCACACCCTATCAAGCACATGACTAGGTGTTCCACTGCTAAATTGGCAGCACAGATCTCCGATAGCCTGTTTGGCCTGTGGTGCGAGTGCGACAGGTTTTGCTTCTGGAGCAAAGCTAAGTCTGTAATCTATCTGTACTCCTAGATACTTTTAGCCTCTGTTGTACACAGATATCGAGGCTGCCTGCTAATTGAAATTTAGTATTTTATCGTTTTCATTGGGCCTGCCCTGCACGCAAAGTTTATCAAATGAAGAACTCAGCCAATCGCCGACTGACTACCACCCCTATATCTGATCGTATCGAGTAACGTATGTAGCGCTCATCGCTCTATAAACAATTTACAAGGAGGGTTTGGTCCCCAGCTCTTTTTGTAACGTAAGTCTAAAACTTGATTTGCTTGTCAGGGAGTCAAGTCAGCACTGATAAACACAGATGCGTACTGCGCCTCGGCCATTAGAAGGCCTCGCTTTCTAAATCGCTCCTTTGGTTACGCGCTGTCTTTCAATTCCACTGTTGACTTTTGGTTCAGTCGATCTGTCTCCTGACAGACCGGATATTGGCAACCTGGGTAAAACCAACCTTTATGCACATAAAAGCAAACGCAAAAACAAAAAGTTCTTGCATATTTCCGCTTAGAACCGCTCATAAATGCATTAGTAGAAACGGCGCCCGCAGTACTGGAATTTAGGGGTGCGTCTGGCTCCCGAGCGCCCCGTCGCCCCGGGGCGCCCGTCGCCCCTATTCGTTGTTGCCAATTGATACTACTCAATAAATTCGCGTCGAAAACCGTAAATAAACAATTCAAATGAACAGGGCTTCCGATAGATTCCCGCCGTATAGCAATTTTACGTCTGACAGTCACATTTTCGTTGCTGAAAGCTAGGACCGTCAAAAATTCGGTTGAATATGGCCAACTAGAACCATACATGTAGTTGGAGGGTAACGGTACTTGTTTTTTTCATACATAGATGGCTTCATGCATAACAGGTCATCCGCCGAAGGGGAGGGGGTTAGGGGGTCTGGCGCCCGCCGGGGGGGGGCTGGGCCCAAATTCCAGGGAGGGGTGCACTAAAAAACCTTCAAAAATCGCAAAATATCGCAATTTTTCGGCTAACAATTGTCAAAAATCGCTAAGTTAGGCTCAAATACAGCTATAAGATGCTGTTTTACAAGCGATTTTGGCAATTTTTGAGTCTGAAATTGTTAAAAATCGTAAAAATTTGCTCAAAAAATTACTTGCCAAAAAATAGAAGGGGGCTCGGAAAAATCGTCTCCGGGGGGTCCCGTCCGGGGATTCTGGCCTGAGTAGGGTGGAGGTATACCCCCTTGCCCTTACCCCTGTTACATGTATGGATGGCTTCTATTCTCTTTTACGGCGGATTTTTGCACCTCTGTCGATTTGGACAAGTACAAGATGACCGGGTTGGAAACCGGCCGAGCGATCTCTCTCCACTCTTGATGCCGCTCAACTACAAAGAGAACAACACCTTTTACTCTCTCTCCTCCCTCCGTCCGTACGCGCAGCACACACCTATTTAAAATCAGAAAAAACTCTCGCCAATCTGGCAACAATGCTAATTTGTTATAGGATCACAGTGGTCCTGACAAGAAAGCGTCAAGTACACGTTACAAACAATGCACGCCGATCGCCACTATTGTGTTTCTTTTTGTTCACTGTTGTCCCGACGAGCCACTCTTGCTTCTGCCGGTTGTCCCTATTGCTCCACTGTCATGGTGTAGTAGACGACGCTTGACAACAAGGACGTTTATGCCGGGGCACAAGCAGATCCTTCAACAGTGCCAGTACACAACAAAGTCTGGCCACAACACACGCACTCCGAGAGAGCAACTTAGAGTCAGCCGCAAGGCAGGTGCGCAGAGAGAGAAAGTGATTGTGTTCAACACTGCCTTGCGTCTGGCTCTATTACTACACAAAGCTACAGACTAGGGCGCGGCCAACTGGCATGGCAGGCCGAGCCCGATCGATAATCTAGCCTAGACAACCAACACACAAGATGGCATGTACGTACCACAGCAGCATGTACGTACAAGCGATAACATATCAAAATGAGTCAATCATGAGTCAAAATGAGCCAATCATGAGTCAAAATGAGCCAATCCTGAGCCAAAAGGTGCCAAAATGAGTCAAAATGAGCCAAATCATATGTCAAAATCAGTCAATCATGAGTCAAAAGGAACAATCATGAGTCAAAATGAGCCAATCATGAGCCAAAATGAGCCATAAAATGAGTCAAAATGAGTCAATCATTAGTGCGTTTGTTCGTTCGTTCATTCGTTTGCACACACACAACATGTACACTTGCACTTTTGCTTTCACTTATAGTTTGGGGGTTTGCATTTGGACTTATCTTTGCTAACCACCCAAAAATGGATCGCCTAGAGATTGCCATGGTAGTTAGTTTGCAACTTATAAAATCGGGGTAGGAATTTTTGGGCCAAACTTAACAAAAGTTCGCTTGATAAATCTTGAAAATCGATTTAGAACCCACCAAGAACGAAATATTTGAGTGAAGGCCAAAAATCAGTGGGCATTTCTATGCTATGAAGTTTGCAATTTGTACTTGCACATGTACTTTGTAGGACGGGAAATGCAACTGCTATTTAGTGACTGGAGTAATTTTCTAACTACACTTTCAAAAGATTGGAAGCAGGCAATAAACATTCCCCTCTACCGATAACCCGTCCTGCTCGTGTTTCACCAAGATTATGTAAGAGCCCTTTGATGAGTTTATACTTTTTTCATAGGTTTTAACGATTTCACCTGGAAAGTAGTGATGTAAAAAATTAATTTAATTGTAATTGAAATTCGCATAATTGACCCGTTTTTAATTTCAATTCAATTAATTTAATTTAATTGAAATTCAAAAGTCGGGCCATAATTTAATTGTAATTTAATTGAAATTCGCCTGGAATTTCAATTATATTTTCAATTATTTCCTGTGGTGAATGTATGTAAGAAAATGTGTAAGTATTAGAGGCGCTAAGGACTTCGAATAAAAACCTATTTAGGGTTTGTCTCCTCTTTATACTGACCTCACTATGTTTTGTAATATTTTATGATCTGCTTTTTATTTCGTAGTTCTTAAAAGCCAAAACAGTGATTTTTGGATGTATGGTGGGTTGACTGACACCCCCTTTTTGGCGAAGGTACCTAGTAAGTGATGTTGCTCAAAAATGCTGGAAACCTTTAGATTATGCACTGATATATAATGAACTAACTGTAAATTTCCCCGAGAATGCCATTTTATGCGTTTTTAAAAGGCAACAATTTAAAATTTTCTCGCCTGGTTGGACAGCAGGCTAACCAGGTGTCTCTTAGCTTATACATGGACATTTCTCTAAGTCCTGAGTCGCTGTCACTGTTTTTTAACAGCAAAATTACAATAATTTTAACAAAATTGAAAAAAATAATTGAAAAAAATTGCATAATTGAAATTTTCCAAGGTTCCATAATTTAATTGAAAATATAATTGTAATTGAAAATAATGAAAAACTATTTCAATTAATTTAATTTAATTTAATTGAAATTAAAAACTGAGCCCATAATTTAATTGTAATTGAATTGAAATTCAAGTTCAATAATTTTACATCACTACTGGAAAGATGTAAACCCGTCCTGCTCGTGTTTCACCAAGATTACGTAAGAGCCCTTTGATCAATTTATACTCTTTTGCATAGGTTTTAACGATTTCACCTGGAAAGATGTAAACCCGTCCTGCTCGTGTTTCAGCTAACTGTGTAAAGAGGCTCTGCATTTACAGAAAGTTTGGTCTAAGAAAGTTACTGTTTATTCGTGCTGCATATAGCCAGCCTTTAAGAATTTTAAGCGAATTGGCTAGGTGATGGAGTGGTTAGCTTCTTGCCTTAGCATTCCCATTACTAGTTCAATTCCCACCTGTGGCAGAACATTTTGACTGCTGGATAGTTCCCTAATTAGGTGCGCACTCAAGAACGGTTGCAAATTGATCGGAAACGCGGGGCCATACTAAAATAAAAATAAATATTAAAAGTAGAAAATATAGGTAAAAATATAATAAACAGAAAAGTAAAAATGAAATGTAGAAAATAAAAACAGAAAATAAAACAGAAAAGCAAAAACGGGTGGAGCCTAATTTGGACCAATCAGATTTTTGCACCCCAGGGTCACGGGAAGTACTACTTGCGCCATAGAAAAGTCCTTCGCAGGCGGCTGTTATTAAATCGCATTTTTCTAATTTTTAATGAAGTCGAATGCGGTTTTTTGCATGAATTGTCATATACGGTCATGCTATCGGTCCTTTTAGCATATTTTCGTTGTCGTAGCGAGAATTATTAAAAATGGTCGCCCATACTTACATGTACATAACAGGGGGCTCGGGAGGTCCCCAAACCGACCTAGGCCGGGACTAGTGTTGTTTCAATACCAAAATTTTCGTTTGACTATGACTATGACTAACGCTGGTTTGAATACAATACCAGAGTAGTCAAATGACTATAATGTATTCAAACCATTTGACTGCCATGGCCACCGGTTTGACTACTTTTACTAGTTTTTGAAACAGAGCCAAATTGACATTTTCAGCGATCTATCCTAATTCAGTGACCAGTAGACCATAAATGGCACCTGTGATTCCATCAATAAATCGTTTATTCTGAAATAAACAGTAGTTGGCCGCTATAAAGCGTTGCAGAATCGTTCTTATTCTTTTCAAAATTTTCATTGCAAAAGCAAAGCCAACATTAGGTTGTCAAGTAGAGCCGAGCTCTCTTGAGATTTTTTTGTATTTTTGTTTGTAACGTGTACTTGACGCTTTCTTGTCAGGACCACTGTGATCCTATAACAAATTAGCATTGTTGCCAGATTGGCGAGAGTTTTTTCTGATTTTAAATAGGTGTGTGCTGCGCGTACGGACGGAGGGAGGAGAGAGAGTAAAAGGTGTTGTTCTCTTTGTAGTTGAGCGGCATCAAGAGTGGAGAGAGATCGCTCGGCCGGTTTCCAACCCGGTCATCTTGTACTTGTCCAAATCGACAGAGGTGCAAAAATCCGCCATAAAAGAGAATAGAAGCCATCCATACATGTAACAGGGGTAAGGGCAAGGGGGTATACCTCCACCCTACTCAGGCCAGAATCCCCGGACGGGACCCCCCGGAGACGATTTTTCCGAGCCCCCTTCTATTTTTTGGCAAGTAATTTTTTGAGCAAATTTTTACGATTTTTAACAATTTCAGACTCAAAAATTGCCAAAATCGCTTGTAAAACAGCATCTTATAGCTGTATTTGAGCCTAACTTAGCGATTTTTGACAATTGTTAGCCGAAAAATTGCGATATTTTGCGATTTTTGAAGGTTTTTTAGTGCACCCCTCCCTGGAATTTGGGCCCAGCCCCCCCCCGGCGGGCGCCAGACCCCCTAACCCCCTCCCCTTCGGCGGATGACCTGTTATGCATGAAGCCATCTATGTATGAAAAAAACAAGTACCGTTACCCTCCAACTACATGTATGGTTCTAGTTGGCCATATTCAACCGAATTTTTGACGGTCCTAGCTTTCAGCAACGAAAATGTGACTGTCAGACGTAAAATTGCTATACGGCGGGAATCTATCGGAAGCCCTGTTCATTTGAATTGTTTATTTACGGTTTTCGACGCGAATTTATTGAGTAGTATCAATTTCCGGTCCGACTGGTATGCGTCATAGTTGCGTCAATTAGTATATTCCACATTGATCGAAATCGTCGGGTAAATGGGTGACTGATTTGTTTAACTTGAGCGTAACCACAGGTTTAAAGCTAGGTTAGAGCATGAACTAATGCTTAAATTAAATCCTGATTCTAAACCTGAGCCTAAAACTATGCACAAGCGTAAATATAAATCGGTAATTGCGATGTGGGGGGTACTGTCCGAGTACAAAATTTCCGGCAGCTTTTTCAGCGAGGGCCGTAAGCAGGCCGTAAATTTGTAATTCACGGTCGCGTTACGGTATTTACTTACTTTTCAGGAAAAATTACCGGGCTTCCGATAGGTTCCCGTCGTATAGTAGATTTCGAATCTGAATTATACATAGTGCAAACCCAAAGTTGCCTCCAAAATTGACCGTGACCCTGACCCTGTCCGGTTCCTGCTGGCTCTGACCTAGTGCAGTTGTGTGACCAACAAGCCGCAGACCTCTTACATGTATAGCAATTCTGTTACCTTCACGTGCTCCATGGCAAAATCGTGGAATGTCCAGGTTGGTATTACTGCAAGGAAGCCGGGCACTTCACCTTTAAAGTGATTGCACGATTTCTGGTGATTTGTGAGATTGACCCAAGTTATATTCGGCACTAGACACACGCCTAGACCATACGTGGCGTTAGTAAAGGCTTCGCAATCCGATTTGAAGTCTACAACACTCATCTTTATTACCTCGCAAGGTACATGTCTTACACGACTCCGTTGTACCTGCACTGACTGCGGGAAAGAGAAGTAGGGAGATAACGAACAAGTACTCAGGTTTGAACAGCATGGCTTCAGACAGAGATTAGCTTGATGGAAAGGAAACTACAAAGTGAATGACCATCCGATTCGGTTTTAGTGCATCTAAGCAACCAATAGTCAGACATTAAAAGAAAGCTTTTAAGCATAACAGCTACTGAGTGAACGATTTCTCAAACTTGAAAAACATAGACCAGACAGCATTAGCTTAGTTGCAAACTTATAACCGAACGTTAGAAAAACGAAAGCTGTACCATAGAACATCGAATGAATACGTAAAACTGTACTGTATCAATACATATGTACATTGTACCTACGTACAGTACAGTATACGATTTTGGAGTCAGTTTGGCTTGGTACCACGCTGATGTGGAACTCACCAATTCAACTACATTACATATACAAGGTCCGCCAAAAAATAACAACCCAGCAGATTGTTCGCTGTAGCCACCGCAAATCTCTACCCATTTGAATAAATCCTTTTTTAAATGACAGATAAATAAATCCTTAAAAGACTGCTGAAATGTATTTTATTAATGTACTCTACTTATATCCTGAGTTATACGCCCTCAAAAACAAAACAGTGATTTTGGCAGTGAATAAGAGGGATTTTTTATTATTCTGCACTTCGTAATAAAGCGGATTCCTGCTACTGCTAGGGCTATTGGAGGCTTTACTGAACAGAACTGAGACACAGAAAACTTATTGAAAACTTAAATTATTGTCAGTAGTTATCTGATTTTACTAAATAGTCCGCATAATACGTATTCATACGAATTCTACAGAAGGCACTTGTACCACGATAATACAAGCAAACCAAATCATTGCTGCAAAATCGATTTCGGAATCTGAGCTTCAGCCTAAAACAAAGATAAAAAGCCTGACAAATTATCACAAAACTCTAGCGACACGCAGTTTATCGGCAGAAGGTGCGTAGCGTACTGATACCATACAGAGCACTGTAAAATTATGGAATTTGAATTTCAATTCAATTACAATTAAATTATGGACTCTGGTTTTAAATTCTATTAAATTAAATTAATTGAAATGGTTTTCCATTATTTTAAATTACAATTCTGTAACTATTTCCATTTCTCATAGGAAATTATCAAATTCTATCAGATCATTGGAAAAATTCTACGCCAAGAGTTTGACAACTGAAGGAAAAGTCTATCATTGATCGCTCTTTGATGATGGGACCGATCTGATTCATGATGTTTTATGTTTTCTGTTTTTTTCTTGCCTCTCCGTTTAACTTAGCCTAGCCAGCTTGGCATTCCGCCTGATAACGGCCGCCGTATCCCGAAACGTTGCAAAAGTAAAAGCTCTTTTCGTGCAATCCCTGATATTCTTACTTTTATGTTTAATGCCGCACGAAGAAAATTCTTCTTTGATTTTTGTTAGTCGCTTAATACTTACCCTACTACAACATGCCACGATAACAATACTTTAGAAGCAAACCAACCAAATCATTACTCCAAAATCGACTTCGGAATCTGAACCTCAGCCTGAAACAAAGATGAAAACATTGACAGAAACGAAAATCACAAAACCACATCTGGCATATTACATGGCATGAAACCTGAACCAAACGCAAATACTACAAGTGGATAGTTATCTGTATGGCCTACCTACACGTACCTGAACATGTAAGACAGCGTTATTTTCCGTCAGCCAACCTTCCTCCGCCAGCTTATCTTTATCCACTGGCAAACAAGCTCCACTGACTCTTTCCATTGCGCCCTTTCCAATTCGCGCCTCCGTTACTTCTCCAAGATTTCTAGCCTGCTCGAATTCAGCCAGCACACAGAATGCGAATTTCAACTGGAGCGCAGTTTCCGAGCCGTCTACGTAATGCAGAAAGAGAGCGCATCGGTCAGAAGCCTCTTTTTGTTCGCAGTAGAAGCTGAACTTGAACTCCAGTGATTTGTCGTTGAAGAAATAGTGATGGCTGTCGCTGTCGCAGCCCGATTCAGATAGGCACATACTGAAGTTCGCTACGTCGAATAGATACTCGAACTGAAAGGATTAATCGCTGGACCGAATTGAAGAATGGATCTGTTTTACTCTCAGCACGAAGGCGTGGCATTGGTCCAGAAGGGTGCGAATTTCCATTTTGGCCGGTTGGACCGCGGTTAAGTTGGTCTAAAGTTTGTGCTGTATCAATGATAATATAGAGCAGTCTAGCTTTTATATACTTGGAGCGTGAAGATTTCTTGTTGAAGCTCGCCGTTGTCTGACTGAAGCGCTTGAATCTGTTGAAATTGCTCGTTTAGCTCTTGTTCATCCGTTAACAACCGAGCCTTAAAAATTTATTTGATGCACAGAGTCTGCTAACAACCCGGCATATTTTTACTGTAGCAAGCATAATATCTCAACCGATTTTAATGAGTCTTTTTAAATGAACGACAAAAAAATTCTTAACAGATTGGTAATAAGGTTTGATTCCTGACTGAGATATTTGCCCTAAAAATAAACAGTGATTTTGGTTATTCTTTATCTAATTTTGCCAACCTGAGATATTTGTTTTCAAATTAAGACAGAGCTCTTGCTCTTGTTCATTGCGAAAATCTGTTTTCATTTTGAGGACAAATATCTCAGGAACTAAGCAGAGTATCTGATAAAAATTCCAGCAATGATTAAGAATTTAATGGTCTTTTAAGCAAAGAAGACTCAATTAAATCGGTTTAAATTTACTGTACCGAGCGAGCTCATCAAGGTTAGAAAGCTCGCGGTCCAAGCCGAGCCGAGCCGAGCCCAGAACGCGCTACAAACTTAAAAATGTGTAAAATTTAATCAATTTTGAAAATATTGTGCTTTTGGAGGGAATATTGGTTTAATTTCTATGTTTGTTGCATTATTTTAAGCTAACAAACAGAAAAAAACCGCGTAATTAGTGAGGAAAAGCCTAAGGTATTGAATTTATGGTGTTACTTTTCTATTTTTCCGAGCTTTCCGCCAAATTTAAAGCTCGCGAGCCGAGCTCAAGCGAGCTTGGAGGTGCGCACAAACGAGCTGAAACGAGCTGACCAAGACAGAGCTCACAATCGAGCCGAGCCGAGCCGAGCCGACATTTTTAGGCTCGTGAACATCTCTAATGAGAGGGGAAGGGAAGGGGGTTCGCCAAATGATTACCATTTATTACGGTGGGGGAGGGGTTGGCGATTTTATTATGTATTTTTTTAAAATGCAGAAATCACTTTAGTGTTTTACATACAGTACATTAAGCAAGTAAGTAATTTATTCAAAAATATAGAGAACACAAATGCCCAAGACTGAGACCAAACAGATAGGGGTGGGGATGGGCCGCTAAACGGCCACTAACACCGTACCCATATAAAATATTCCAAAGTCGGTATTACAAAGAGCATTGCGGAAGGCGCGTGCGGAGCGCAAATTAACTGTTTCATTTGCTAAGGAGTTCCAAATATTTATTACATGTACATAGTCTCGATTTGAAGCAATCTTTCAAGAATTTATTTGTCTTTCATTTAAAAAAGGATTCATTCAAATCAGTTGAGATTTGCAGTTGCTACACAGTAAAAAATCTGCTGGGTTGTTTTCTGGTACACCCTGTTACATGCAGTGAAGAGTAAATTAGGTTTTGTGCAGTGTTTCTGTTTCGGTTTTCTGGCTGAAAGTCGAAAAAATGCTGTACCATATACAATGTACGCTATACCCTCATTTAACGACTGTCTTAACTCCAACTTTTGAGACTTGGAGTTGATTTACCTTCAAGTTTTCACGCTCATCAAGCAATTGCTGATTAACGATATCAGCCTGTCTTCGCACCTGTTCACATTTTACCTCAGCTTTGACTAAGTTCTCCTACAAAAACAAACTCCTTTAGTTAGAGTACGCATCCAAGTTGCCAATAATAAAATCAAACCTTCTGCTCGGCAATTTCTTTCTTTAATTTGGCAATCGATTTTTCGGCATTTTCCCTCTCCAAACTGGTATTCTCCAACCTTTGTGTTAGGGAGATCTAGAATATTGCATCTTGCAGCAAATGATACCATAAATTTGTAAGTTCAAGTAAAAAATTTCTATAAACCATTTTACTTACTGTATAATGCTGTTTATATTACTTATTACTGTACCTCGCTTCGTTCTTTCTCCTCTAGCAACTGTTCCAAGGTCTCATTCAGCGCCAAATACTGATTTCCCAAGTCAATAAACTTGTAGCTCACATTACGTACACTACACACCACCGACGCAACAACTACAGTAACCAGGCATACTGTAGCCAATGATGGAATCGAATCGGAGAAAGCAGGGTTGACTTCCTTTAAAATGCAGCAACACATAACTGCTCCAATAACGATGATCAACGCCGAGCCTATGACTGTCTGTCCACACGACCTTACGCCCTCCTTCAAGTCCTGGCCTGTGCCTCTAAGAGCGTCGGAAATTTCCGCCGCGCTACGCCGCGCGCTTACGCCAACCATCTCAGCACCTTGCTTCATATCTTGATTGCTTGTTGCATAGGCTTGTGAGAAGACCAGCATTCCGTTTTCCAGTTTCCCGGCAGCCGATTCCAGTCCTCTGCTCACCTCTGAAGCTCCCCTCTCAGCGGCTCTGGAAGCTACGAGAGCTGACTCTTTCAGCCGATCTCCTGTGTGTTCGGCCCCTCTTCTCAGATGCAAATTTCCAGCGACGTAGCCGGACGATAATTGGTCAGCTGATTGTAAAAGCCTGTCAGCCGTGTATTCGGCGCCCCCTCTCAAGTCGCGACCAAACTCGGTTAGGCCATGTTGAAGATTTTCGGACGCTGTGGTCATCTGATTTGCTGTGTACTCCATCCCTTCGCGAACTTGTTGACCGTGGGTGGCCATTCCATGACCAAGCAGCGCCGAGCACTGCTGACCACCGGCTATTGCCTCGCGAGTGGCCACTATGCCCATGTTTTCCATCCCTCCTCGGGCGTTTTGCACCATTGCAGGCGCTTTTTTGCACACTGAAATGAATAGGTGTTGCTGCTTCTAGTGGCATATCAAGGGGTGTAGGTACGTAGCGTGTGTGTAGGTGTAGGAGCAGTGCGGATCATACAGTCAGGCACTTAACGCCGTTTATGGTACCGACACCATATAAGGTGCCGGCACCATATATGGTACCGGTACCGAGCCGAGGGTAGTGGTACCATATATGGTACCGTCATGGCACCGGTACTATATATGGTACCAACACGCTCGGGGACTGTGGTGGTACCATGTATGGTACCGGCACCATATATGGTACCACCACAGTGCTCGAAGGTAGGGGTACCATATATGGTGCCGGTACCATACATGGTACCACCACAGTGCTCGAAGGTAGGGGTACCATATATGGTGCCACCACAGGCCCCGAACGTGATGGTACCATATATGGCACCTTATATGGTGTCGGTAACATAAACGGCGTTAAGTGCCTGACTGTCATACATTGTACATGTAACAGGCCGGTGCGGGACTCCGGGGGTCTGTTTCAAAATGTAGTCAAAAGTAGTCAAACTGGTGGACATAGCAGTCAAATGGTTCGACTACGCTATAGGTAGTCAAATTTGACACTCTAGTATTGTACTCAAGCGGGTGGTAGTCATAGTCATAGTCAAACGGAAATTTTGGTATTTTGTAACAACACTAATTGGAAGCGAATTTTGCAAAAAAATTGTGCCCTCTTTCTATGAAAAATTGCTTGCGTTTATTTCGAAAGAAACCGGTTTTTAACATGTGAGAAAACGCCTAAAACGAACCAGATGTACAGATGGAATCTATAAAAATTTCGCAATAATGAAGAGAGTCAGAAGTAAACTAACTTTTATAGGTGGCGAGTGCCTGTGGAATTCCGGTGAGAGCTCCGATCGGAGCTGCCACTTTGCTCACTACTTTTCCCATTATGGTAGCTCCTTTAAAGACGATGCCACACTGTGTAAAACAAGCTTTGGATTGTGTTCTAAACGCAACCGGACGAAGCGGCGATAAAAGTTCGTTCGTTCGTTCAAGCCAATGACAAACGGGCTCAGCTCAACAATTCGACAAACAGTCTCACAGTGCTGATAAAGGTTTGGCTCGCTTCAGTCAGCGCGTCGGTCGGTGCCTTAGTCTTTCTGCCTTGCCTACTTGTTACGCAACCAACGCACAACGCACCGCCTGCCGGCCTACAGGGAGGGCAGCCGGGCCGGGGCGCAAGTGCGCTGTAAAAGCAAGCTCAGACTGCACTGCACAAAAACCAAATGGTACGTACCGCCAAGAATTAATCAGTTCAGTACCACCAGAAACGACAGATTTCGAAATATTTACTTGCTGTTATTCACACTCAAAACAATTAACAGTGGCGCTGGCTGGGGTCTGCCCGCCGCCCGGCAGGTAGGGATCGACCGGAACCGGATTTTTGGGTTCGATCGGAATCAGAATCGGAATCGGAACTCAAGTACAGTTCCGAATCGGAATTTTTCGGAATCGGAACTTTTTTGAAAATCGGCTTAAAATTTTAGAATAACCTGCTCTTGGCAAAGAAACAGTGTTTACGCAACCATCCTTTACAATTCCATGCAAACATCCAGTACAAATCACCATGTCAAACGATAACAATGCTTAAAATCGCCAACCATCAATAGGTAAAATTCAAAGCGCGTAAATTATACTTTAAAAACAACAATTTTTCAACGTTTTCAGTAGAGTGCGAACTGGTATTCGGTAGTGGGTGTATTGGGGGTGTTTTCCAGGTTTGGTATTGGGTATTTTATGCCCCAATGCCCAATACTAATTAGGACCTACTAAAATCGCTGCTGAACTGAAAAACTGACCTGAAAAAATCGAAAAGATTGACCGATGATTACAGTAGGTATAGAAAACCGTTTTTGCGATAATAAACTAAAGGTTAAGAATGTCTTATGCTGTCCGCTTTTCTAATTAATACACCAGTAATTAGCGCAATTTCTCTGTTCTTATGTAAGATAAACGTTTGTAATTCAATTGAAATTTGTCATTTTAGTGATACAGAATGTATTAGTGCTGTACCCAATGGGTGCGGTCTGGTACACCCCTTTCCGGTGGAGTAAGAAGAAAAAATCTGCCGAAAATAAGAAACACTGTAATACAGTAGATCATGTACGGACTAAAACTGTTAATTTTTGCTTATTTTACCCTCCAGAAGGCTTCTAAATATTTCTTAAAGGCTAATTTTTCAAAATATCTTACCCAAGTTGGACAATGGCCCAACCAAGCTTCTTCGAAATTATGGTTATGGCTTACTAAACTATGCACATTGTCGATTGCACAGCAAAGAAGACACGCAATAGTACACATAGAATTGGTGTTTGATTTCCTAAAAATTTAGCCAAAGTTCCGAAAAATTCCGAGACCTCTGAGTTCGGAATCGGAATCGTCGCAACTGCCAGTTCCGATCGGAATCGGAATCGGAATTCCGGTCGTTCCCTACCGGCAGGCACCTTCGATGTTTCCGGCTATAATTTTCCAGCAAATTTTTGCATTTTTATACAACTTCAGACGTTAAAATTGCTAAAATCGTCTGTAAAACAGCACTTTTTAGCTGTATTTGAGCTAAATTTTTTCGATTTTCAACCACTTTTAGACCAAAATTGCCAATTTTTTTACTATTTTTGAGCATTTTAGGATCAAAATCGTATTTCAGTGTACAGTTAGTTGATGGGATGGTAAGCCAAACCCAACCTCCGATACTGTTTCATTCAACTGTAGACTTTTCTTCGAGGCTACAATAGGCAGTTTTACAGCAACAGTAAAAGAGAATTACTCAAAAACAGTTTTCCAATACAACAAGGCATTTCCTTTCAAGAACAGATATCCTTTGCAGGCAGCAAGAATAGCGCTGCAGGCATTCCAGTTCAAAAGCTGCGTGCTGATTTGTTCGAGTTTGCCTCTTTGACACCAGTTGGCGCTTTGCAACCAGAACAAATTCACGCAAACAGTCACCAGTCCACGTTTGGGCATTTCCCAATCTCTCAACAGAAAGTTCTCAAGCAACACCTCAACCAAGTTCATACTTAATTCATATTTGGCGTCTATTCTGCACCATTTTAGAGCAGGAAATTCGATCGGAATCGTGCGAAACAGTTCCGAGTCCTGACGCGAAAACCGTCCCGGTTTCAGGGAGTGTGTCGGACGTACTTTCAAGTCCAAATGTGTAAGACTGATGCACAAGTTATCAGGCAAATTGGGAAGAACGGTCAAGCCAATGGCGGAAAATTTGAGCTTGAGTAAGTGACGAAAGGAAGCAAAAAAGTCGGCCTTTCTGTACTCTGAAATAGCCTCGAAGTCCAAGTTCAATATCAGGGAATGGAGCGGCTTTCCAGTTAAGACCTCTTCCAGTAAAAGCCAAGTATCGGATCCGGTTTTTCGCTTTGATTTTAACTCAAAATAATTCAGCCGAACGCAAGTTTTTAGCACCGAAATTAGCCGAAATTCAGCGGAGTCCAAATCTAGTTGGACGCCTTCCAAGTTCAGTTGATGCTTGGTTATCAGCAGGCAAAGAGCGTCAAAAAGCGACTGCTTTGAATGAGGACCATTTAAGGCAATTCCTACCTTAATTGACAGAAATTTCAGCTTCAGTCTCTTGTTGTTTAAAATAGGTTCAAGAATGTTCTTTACCACCGGACTGTCTCCCAAATAGGTGGCCATAAATGGCTCTTTTAAGTAGGTTCCGACAAACGACGCTCCCGGTTTGTAGAAGTAAAGTCGGCTAAAGTGACATCGCTGCAAAAACGACTTCAAGGCTTCCAATTGCAGACAATTAACCGAGCTTCCATTTATTTGGTAGTAAAACTGGCCAAAACTGGCGTCATATTTCACGGAAATATGCAGGCTGCCAGACCAACAGTCGGCACGCTGGAGCAAGGCAAAAAATCGACGACTAACCAGTCGTAAAGTCAGTTTAGAGTAGAGATGGTAGACGAAGTAGAAAACGCGACTCAAGACCAGGTCGGGAAGACCGTCCATAGCTGCTAATCGCCTCTGCAAATATTGTAACAGTGGCGTGCAATCGAACGAAGCAACACAACAGGTGCGTTAAGGCACAATCAAAGCCAAGGCAACAAGGATAGCCGGGCTGTAAATTTAAACTTTTCTCGGCGGCGCTCTTTAGAAAACCACAGAGCGCTTTTGCCTATCGATCGGTCAGGCCGGCAAAAACAAGATGCCGCTCGGTTCTGGCCTTTTTTCGCCGCTTTTTCTGACCAAGATTAACTAGATATCGGCCAGGGAACATTTATAGCTTTGCGGAGCGCGCCCTCTCTTAAATGCATTGGGAGACGTTTGGTGATAGATTTGCGCTGATCGGCAGCAAAAGCCTAACTGCATCCCATTTCTTTGCTTTAAGGAGGTGAAGAGAAGGGGTACCGTATAGTGCTGTTTATACTACCCCCTATTTATAGTACCCGGGGTACTATAAAGGGAGACAGACAGACTGAAATGAGCTGTTATAAATACAAAAGCTGCGAAAAATACAGTGTTTTTGGTGGTGAACCTTGTTTGCATGGAGAAAAACAGTAGATAATGCAATCATAGAGGTTCTGATGTATGTACATAACCTATTTTTTTTACATCAAATCGGTAATTTGAGCAAAGAACTTCACATACTTATTGTTAAGTTTCTTACAGAGCAGATTGCGTAGGTGCCGTATATAATGTAGTACCCACCCACCCACTTACGTATATACTATAATGGATTCAATTTTATTTTCGCAAAACCCTAAAGTGCCATTTATACAATAGTACCCGGGTACTATAAACAACACTATACGGTAGACAAAAATTTGCATATGACATAGAAAGGACAACCCTACCCAAAACTGCAGTAGGGCCTTCAGTACCAACAAACTGGCTCAGAAATCATTATTTTTTGCACAGCAAAAAATCGATCAAGTATCGTGATCCTAGCTATAAATGGGCGTCGCCAATGAATTTGGCTTACCAGAAAACCTCAATTTGGTCATCCCATTTTCTTTTTTAGCTGCTTTAGTCAGATGCTGAAAACTGATAAAATCCTGATCAATCAATATTTCGGGATCGATTATTTTTGAAAGAACAAAAATCGCCATAAATTTTATTACAGATTCTGAAAGCTCATGATGTGGGCTTTCAAACGCTGCATAGCACGTGTCTGAGCAAGGTAGCCCCCCTGAGAAACTCTCTTTTCCGTGAAAACTGACGAAATCGTGATCAGTCCATATTTCGGGATGGATTATTTTTGAAATAACAAAAATCGCTACAAATTTTATTACAGATTCTGAAAGCTCATGATGTGAGCTTTCGAACACTGCATAGCACGTGCCTGAGCGAGGTTGCCCCCCGGAGAAACATGCATTTTTGTTTGGTGTGTTTTCGAGTTTTACTATGGAAAATGGCCGGATCAGAGAGAACCGCCGATGGCCATTGCTGGCTACCCAGAGGGAGTTGGGCGGAACTGTTTTAGGGTTTTACTTTGGGGTCATAGGGATGTCCAACGCGCACCATGCCGGCCGATTCCGCCGACCCCCCCACTTTACATGTCTGCCTGATGGCTGCCTGATTTCGGTTGGCAATGACAATTAAACATGAGTTTCACTCCCCCACGGTCCGGACTTGATTCATGTACAGTATGAGCTCATTCCTACAGTTTCAGATCTCATACACGGGAATTTGAGAAATTAGCCTTCAGAAACACATTTGAATGGCAATCTTAGCTTAAAATTAACAGTTTTAGCAGTTTAACGAAACCTGGTTGGGATTCTGACCGACCAGGGCGAGAAAATTTTGAAAAATTAACTTTTCAAAACGCAGTTAAAATCATTCTTGCGATTTTTGAAATTTCAGACGCAAAGCCAAAATCGCCTGTAAAACAGCAGTTTTCAGCTGTATTTCAGCTCAAATTAGCGATTTTTGACGATTTATAGGCGAAAAATTGCGATCTTTTCGATTTTTGAGCGTTTTTAGTATCCAACCCCCTCATAAAATTTGAGCTCAGACCCGCGGCCGGTGCCAGACCCCCCCAACCCCTGTCTGTAGCCTGTTACATGTTGAAGGTCCCCGGCTCGATCCCGGCACCTAATGAAGGAGTTTACCGGTTCGTTTGTTTGTTGTGTTGTGTTACACTATGCCGAAGGTCAACTCCAAACCCACTCGTTCCAAGGCCAAGTCGAAGCCTATTCCTATCCCTCATTCCCGATCTACTTCTACATCCTCCGCGCACCTCTACCGCTACCACTTCTACTACCACCACTCCCTCTACCAAGCCCACAAAGCCTACCAAGCCTACCAAGCCCACCTAGCAAGCCAACCAAGTGCTCACCAACTCCATGTGCTCTCACGCCCACCGGTTCCATGTGCTCTCACGCCCACCAGTTCCATGTGCCCAAGCCCAAGTTCCATGCCCACAAGCTCACCTCACCTGTTCCAAGTGCCCACCCAGTTCTACACTCATCAAAGGGGAGTGATCCCATTCTTTTCCTATCCCACAAGCTTCTTGTTCTCCCACTCCCAGTTCGGTTCCAAGTGCTCAAGCTCATCCCGTGTTCGGTTGTCTCCCACTCCCAGTTCGACAAGTTCCTCACCCACGGTTGTCAGGCACAGAAGAGGCCCTCTTGACATCCGATAGGGGAGTGATGAAAGACATTTATACTAAACCTTTGCATTCCTTTTGTCATTATTGTTGTGTGTCTAACAAGTAAAGCTGTCCTCTCTCTTCAATGTATACTTATACTTGGATACCTTACTGTTTTCAGTGCATGTGTAGTTCATAATAATTGTGTGTCGATGGCTTTTTCACTGAATAGTGATAAATTAGTGAATTTTCGATCGTTCTCTTTGATTTTCTTAAAAATAACGAAAAAATCTTCGAAAACAAACTGTTTCTAAACAAGAAAATAACTAGTAGTATCTAAAAATATTGTCCCAAAACTTGCTCATTTGAATGCAGGCATTTTTGCAAATTGGGGGGAGGTGTGGAAAACAGTGACGGCATTTTTTTTTCGCTTTTAGCAGGGGTTGGAAAATGATGACAACCGGTGACAAGGGGAGAGGGGGATCGAAAAATGACCAAAAATCGATGACGGCCCTACCACTGTTTTTACAAATAAAACTTGTGCTTGTAGGCTTTTATAAATAAGAAAACATGGCAAAACTGGCATTTTAGCTCCACAAAGGGTGCACTACCATAAAATTTCAATTACACGCCTGGCCATGCATCTTTTGATATATTTACGGCGGCTATTGGCGCGGTTTAGAATACCAGAAGGCCCTCTCTCGATGTAGAAAATTTAAAGCCTAATTCTTTGGAAACATGCTTCTGCCTATTCGTAGAAAATACTTAATTATTTACTCACTTATAGCTAACTGTGCTTACGGCGGTTCTGTGTTGGTTTGTGCCTCTCTTTAGTATTTGCTAAGGGCACCTATTTGCCGCTTGGGTTTGGGTTTCTCCACTCAAACTATGTCTGTGGCTAAATATTTTGATTGCCGTCTGAACGTGTATAGTAAATACGTACCAAATGCTGTCAATTTTTTACCAAATTAAAACCTTTGGGAAATTACATGTATTTATCTATCTCTATCTTTCTATAGCCCGACGGGATGGGCGCATCACACATCCACATCGGTCCCTTCCTTTGCTGCCATCGTTAGTACTAGCTAGGGCCCGACCGGAATTCCGGCTCCGGTCTGGTGCCGTACCAACCAGATCGGGCCGATCCGATCCGGTTCATCGGATTTTTCATACCTTTACAGATGCGTTCAAATGTTGACCGAAAGCTTAATTTTGAAACATAACATACATATGTGCTAAAATCCTGCGAATTTTTTCTGGACCAAACCAAACGCCAAATTTCAAGTACGATTCTTCATGAATACGTGGAAATGCCCACAAAATGAAAAAAAACGGAATTCCGGTCGGGCCCTAAGGGTGTTATGGTGGTTTGAAGTACTAGTACATATATTCAATTTAAGACCTACGCTTTCATATTTTCTGTGCGGAGAAGAAAAGAACACTTTCCTCTATGCCTCTTATCTTTTTCATTTCTACCCAGACAGTAAAAAATCGGCCAGATTTGAACGGATAGCGCTAAAAAGCTGTACTTACTAGAACCATATATGCAACAGGTCATCCGCCAAAGGGGGAGCGCATTGGGTGGGGGTCTGGGTTGGGTGTCCAAATTCTAGCGAGTAGGTTGGGAACTAAAACCGCTCAAAAATCGCAATTTTTTGCCTAAAAATCGTCAACGATCGCAAATTTGGGCTGAAATACAGCTAAAAAGTGCTGTTTTACGGGCGATTTTGGCAATTTTTGTGACTGAAATTGTAAAAAATCGCAAAAATTCGCTCAATAAATTACGTGCCAAAAATCGGAGGGCGGGTCGAAAAAATCGTCTCGAGGGGGTCTAGACTAAGTCAGACGGTGCGGGCAGACCTTCCGGACCCCCCTGGTACATGTACAATGTATGCTAGCTACGCATGCATATTTCTGTCTGATCTTGCAACAAAAATCAATGTCAGATTACTGAGTGTTCTAGAAGATAATTGTACCATTTTCAAGGAAAGGGGTATTCATTAAGTTATATTCACTTCACTCACCTAGTTCATTAGGTTGTACTGTGTTATTAAGCCGCCTACGTACATCTGATAATCAAAATTGAAATAACCAACCACTCAAATCAGTGAGGTTTAGCTGTCTGTAGTTCGTTTTATTCAACAGAGGTTGAGCAAACCAGCAAACTAAATCTCATACATGTAACGGGTCATCCGCCAAAGGGGGAGGGGGTTGGGTGGGGAGTCTGGCTGGCGCCGGCTGGGGGTCTGAGCCCAAATTCTAGGGAGGGGTTGGGCACTTAAAGACGCTCAAAAATCGCAATTTTTGGCTAAAAATCGCAAATTTGGGCTCAAATACAGCTAAAAAGTGCTGTTTTACAGGCGATTTTGACAATTTTTGTGTCTGAAACTGTAAAAAATCGCAAAAATTTGCTCAAAAAATACTAGCCACAAAAATCGGAGGGGAAGGTCGGAAAAATCGTCTCAAGGGTTCCCATCCGGGAGGGGGGGGTCTGGCCTATTTCGGGTGGGGGGCAGACCCCTGTTGCCTGTATGCTAATTCTGAAGTTGAGTCAGTTTCAGCGACAGCATGAACAGTTGTTGGTTTGGCTTGCTGATTGTGTGTGTGCTGCTATCGATGGCACAGATGGATGAACAGAAGAAAAGCCACTTTCGGGTCAAACGATCAATGTATTCATATCTGAGCAAATTACATCAACTACAGGAGCCGGAAGAGTACGTATGTGACTTTGTGCCAAGACCAACTTGAAGATTTACTATTGTCTGATAATCTTCATAGCTATTATAACCCTTTCAATAATTTTAGGCTAAAAAAGCAGCAGATAGGACGATCGGTGCGGCAAATTTTGAACCGGGTGTCTATCGACCATCTATTGAAAGGAATCGGAGGCAGCTTTGATCGATAAATCCAGAACTATGTCTTATCCAGTTCTGCGTCCAAATCTCCTAGACTAACTGCATAAAGTTGGATGTAAAACAAAAAAGGCTAGACAAATCTATAAAATTACAAATCGATTATGCATTTGAGAGACAAAATGTCATACCTAAAGTCTATGTAAAAGGTTTTGGCGCTGGGTATATTTGTTCGTGTACATGTATCTCCTTCCAACACAGTGCGAACCCCATACATGTATGTATACGTGGCGTTGCTCTGTTCCATATCCTGACGCGGTTTTTTATCTTTTATCAGAACCAATATATTGTATATTGTTGCGTGGCAAGAAAAAATCGACTTTTTTGGCAAGCTGCCAATTTTATATCTGACTTCAGATCTGAATTTACCATTCCTCTGGCATCTAAAAAATACCCCACTGATGGGTCTATAACCAAATGCTGACAAAATTACAGGCGTTTTTCTTCACTTGGGTATTGACAAAATTTTTGCTTTCCCATTGTGAAACAAAAAATAATCTGTTTCTTGCTTGCAGCTTGCCAAAAAAGTCGATTTTTCTCTCTTATCGATTTTTTCTTGCCACGCGACAATATACAAATTCTGATGAAAGATCAAGAAACGCGTCAGGATAAGGAACACAGCCATATATTATATACATGTATGGGGTTCGAACTGCGTTGGAAGGAGATACACAAACAAATATACCCGCGCCAAAACTTTTTACGTAGACTTTAATACTACCAACGTGCAGCATTTATTCCCTTGCGAATTATGGCAACCCTTTTACAAGTGGAACGCTCTCTGCAGTGAAACGATTTTTGCCTCCTAGTTAAAATCGTATGCTTAGCCATTAGGCTCGCTATCTTTAAGTGGAAACCTCTCTCTCCCTCTTGCTAATAAGATGCATTTTCTGTCCGTTTTGACAGAATAATTAGCGAACATTGTCTGTGTGTTACAAAGGGTGAACTGCCTTCTCAATGTCTAATGTTTCATACGTAGGTAATTTTAGCTAATAAAGGCGCGCCTAAAGCTAACTACAATGTACGTATATTCCTGGCTAGCGAAAGTATCCCCGAGTAGTTAGTACATCTGTTGTAGCAACCCTAGAGTTGTACATTTCTCACACCAAATCTGTCCCACTAACCAATTCAGTTCATTGTCTTGCACCAAAGAAGTCCAAATCAGGTGTGTCCATTTAGTTCTTCTAAGCTGACTAGCCTACCCACGCTCGGCATAAAATCCTAGCTCAAAGATCGCTAACAAATTGGGTTTTTAGCAAATCGAGTGGGCGAATAATCCACCCAATAAGGTCGCTAATACGATTGCATTTCTCACCTGCTTAGCTATCGGCGGTCGGGTAGCTTATTTATACAGAGACTCACCTAACTCGAGATAAAGCTGCTCCCTAAAATGCGTCCTGCCCTTCTACCAGTGATCGCTTTGTGTGCTGTTCTGGCCTTTGGGCACGGAATGTACATCGATTCGGACTACGGTGGCCCTGACTTGGTGCGCAAGTACAGGTACGGAAATTTGCATATTGCGGAGCAAAAATTTGGGCAGCACTTCAGTGCCCGAACACTTGACAAGTATGGAAGAAATGCTTGAATGGCATACCGAAAGGGTTAGTAGCTTGTGAGTATGCCAGTTCAAGAAATTCATCCAAATCTGTCAAATGATACACTTAAGGCTTGTTTATAGGTCAAACGGAGATGCGATGTACCGCATGCGAATCGGTAAAAGAGTGAAGACACTGAACGAACCGGTTTTCCGAAGTCTGATACTGTCAAGAAACATAACACCACCAAAGTGAGCATAGCTTGACCTGATACAAAGATAGTGAAAGTACGTACAGTAGGCAAATAAAACGCGATATCACAGATTAAGAGCAGTATTGATTTTTCGCTTGTGCTTGACAATATCAAACCAGTGATATTTTTCTTCGCACTTTGGACAGTTTCCTTCCTCGGTTGGCAGCATCGGTTTAAGACAGTCGGGATCAGGTCCACGGAAATGGTCCAGTAAACAGTAGAGGTGGAAAAGGGAGGCACAACCAGAATTAGGACACAATGTCAGTTGAGGCTCATCGATAATCGCTGAATTGCATAATACGCACAGCCACAGCTCCTTGTTTGGAATGGTTAATTGTATATCGGATTGCTGCGTCATTTCAGCTGGCACTAAGCCACTCTCTATGCTCATGTGAGAGGGCGGAGTTAACTCAGGTGCAAAAGAGAGACGGTAGGTCTAGAATACTTCTCAGTCACTATACAATTTTAACAAGATGGGCAAAAACGGAGTAAAAAATTATAGTTTCATTCTATGGTAGCTACCATCTATCTGATGACAGCAAAGCGGTACATAGAATCCTAAAACCACGGCCACACTAAGACGTTGAATCTCCTGCCAAATGCGTCGTTAAAGCGTTGATATTATTTTTTCCAGGACCCACCTAGCCACTGAAAAAATTTCCATGACCTTCAAATCGGTTGGACTCCAGTCCCAAATTTTCGGATATTGACTAATCGAACTTATTTTCCGGCCAATTCATGGGTGGCAGGCATACATGTATAACATGGTGCCCCACCCGAGTTAGGCCAGCCCCCCGATCTGGACCTCCACGACATACTGTATGTACATGTGCATCGTCCGCAGCTCAGAGGGGGACAGTAAGGTCTCCATGCGTAGTCGCCTAGGGAAATGCTCAAATTTTCGGCGCGAATTCAAATGTTGGCGGGAAATTTGAATTTTTTGCAATTTCACTTAAAATTCAAAACACAAAAACTGCCAAAAACTTTGGAGGAGCATGGTCGGCCGAGGGGTACGAGTCGGTGATGGGGGGTATGGTCCGGCAAAGGGGCTTTGGCCCAAATTTTCTGTTCTTCACAAAAACGTCACCAAATTTCTCCCAAAAAAGGTCGCCAAAATTTTCGGAGGGGGGTTGCGGGGATGGTAGCGCTTTCGCGATTTTTGACCGTTTTTAGTTCCCAACCCCTCCTCACCTGGAATTTGGGTTCAGGCCCCCTCCGGGCCGGCACCCGACACCCAACCCCCTCCCCCTTCCGCGGATGACCTGTTACAGGTATGGTGGCGGTACCATACAGTTCCAGTCCGGGGTGAAAAGGAAGAGGCAAACCAGTTGGGTCGGTTTTTGTTTTTTTAATAATAACCATACATGGGCCGGAAAAATCCGGAGGGGGTAGAGGGGGTTGGAGACCTCGGGGGGGGGGGGGGGGTCCCCGAAAAAGGCAAAAAAAAAAACGCCTATTTTGCCTTAAATAAGCGAAAATTTGAGGGGGGTGGGTGGGGGAGGGGGGTATGGCCGGCCGAGGGGGTACACCCCCCTTACCCCCGGCCCATGTATGATAATAACCGTTTGTTATTGCAATGGGTCGAAACAACTGAAGCAGATTTTGAAAGAAAACTAGCAGAATCTCCGGATAAAGTGGCTTCAGACCTCAATAAGCCATCGCAGAGTGAGTTTCAGATTCTTCCACGGAGCCAGTCTGAGCATATTAGAGACGATGCGAAATTTGAACTGAAATTCCGACTCTTTTCTTGGAATTTTCTTTAGCTTCAACTGCTTCAGACGACGCGATCTGTCCGGGTGCTGCCAGGCCCACTCGAACTGAAAGCTAATATAGAAAATCAATATTACAAACAAGAACATGTAATACTTACTCTCAAAGCTGATTTACTGTTGGGAAAGCCATGAACTATCATTACCATGTCCCTATAATACCATAAAAGTGATAGAAAATACAGATATTAGGAAAATAAAACTAAAACTAACTATTACCAAGGACCCCTGCTGTCAGTTTTCTTGGCGCCTCCTGCGTCTCTGCCTGAGTTGTGTTGCACGATGCGTCGATTAGGATTTACAGTGAAGCCCACGTACGTGCGACCCTGAAAATATTTTTCATTGGAAAACAAATGAGTTAAACGGTTGCTGCCGGGAGTCCACGGACTATGTCCATACTACTTTGACTATTAGCCGTACTTAGCTATGCGTAGCATACATGGGCCGGCCGGAAAAATCCGGAGGGGTCTGGAGACCTCGGGGAGGGGGTCCCGCCTTAAATATGCGAAAATTTTGGGGGGTCGGGGAGGGAGGTATGGCCGGCCGACGGTGTGGTATTGGCCGGCGAGGGGAGGGGGTAAACCCCCCTTATCCTCCTGCGGCCCATGTATGTATGATGCGTAGCCAACCTTGGGTATATATCCTTTCTGAGCTAATTTAGCCATACATTTACATTTACTCTTTTGTTACCACTTGGGCAGCCAGCCAAGAAGGATATATATACCCAGACATGGATTTTTTACTAAAATCAAGGTTTTTTACTTGTTTTTCGTTAAAATAAGCTATTCTAAGCTCAGTTACACCTAATCTAGGCATAACGTTCCGTACAAAATTGTTCCCTCAGGAAATTTTTGGAACAATTTTGTACGGAACGTTATGCCTAGATTAGGTGTAACTGAGCTTAGAATAGCTTATTTTAACGAAAAACAAGTAAAAAACCTTGATTTTAGTAAAAAATGGGACTTTTGGCTCACCACCCCCTCAGGAATTGAAAATTCTATCCCTCCCATCCCATCCCTAATGTGACTTAACACTATACATGATTTGAGCCATAATTTCTGATAGTGGCCAGATTGCTAATTAGCACACCAGTAATTAGCATTCTTTCTTCTAATTTAGGATAAAAAATCTATTGTTTGCCATTTCCAATGTAACAGAACGTACTGTATTGCGTAGACTGAAATTCTACTTTTGGCACTGCTAGTAAATAATAGGTTTCTCTGGTATTGTTCAACGTCTAATTATAATTAGATCATCACCTACTCTAATTCTGGGGTTATCCGACCGGCTGACCAGACAGTAGCAGCCATAGAAATCGCTCTTCACCTTGGCACTCAGCTCCTCTTCTTCTACACTGAAAAGAGTTCACAAAATGTTCTGGCTGGCTTTTCAAAGCTCAAACGAAAACGGACAAAACGATAGGAAACTTTAGAAGCCCTTTGATAGTCTACAGAAACTTGAATCTGAGTTTGAAGCAGTGGACAGAGGCTAAGACTGTGCCTGAAGCGAACTAACCTCTTCTTTTCAAAAGCCGAAACTTCCAAGCTTTTTCGGCGTCTGGGCCACTGAACTTCGCTGAAGTTCTTAGGGAGGAAAGAAACATTGCATTTTTGAGTCTGGAACTTAACGCCGTTTATGGTACCGACACCATATATGGTGCCACTAACGGGTACCGCATAAATGGTACCGACACCATATATGGTGCCACTAACGGGTACCGTATAAATGGTACCGACACCATATATGGTGCCACTAACGGGTACCGTATAAATGGTACCGACACCATATATGGTGCCACTAACGGGTACCGTATAAATGGTACCGACACCATATATGGTGCCACTAACGGGTACCGTATAAATGGTACCGACACCATATATGGTGCCACTAACGGGTACCGTATAAATGGTACCGACACCATATATGGTGCCACTAACGGGTACCGTATAAATGGTACCGACACCATATATGGTGCCACTAACGGGTACCGTATAAATGGTACCGACACCATATATGGTGCCACTAACGGGTACCGCATAAATGGTACCGACACCATATATGGTGCCACTAACGGGTACCGTATAAATGGTACCGACACCATATATGGTGCCACTAACGGGTACCGTATAAATGGTACCGACACCATATATGGTGCCACTAACGGGTACCGTATAAATGGTACCGACACCATCATACATGTAACAGGGGGGGGGTCTGCCCCCCACCCGACTTCGGCCACACCCCCCCCGGATGGGGACCCCCCCCCCCCCCCGAGACGATTTCACCGACCCCCCCCCTCCGATTTTTCTGGCAAGTAAATTTTCGAGCAAGTTTTTGCAATTTTTTACACTTTCACACACAAAAATTGCCAAAATCGCCTGCAAAACAGCACTTTTTAGCTGTATTTCAGCCCAAATTAGCGATTTTTGGCGATTTTTAGCCCAAAAATTGCGATTTTTCTCGATTTTTGAGCGTTTTTTAGCGCCCACCCCCCTCCCCCGAAATACTGGCTCAGACCCCCCCCGGCCGGCGCCAGACCCCCCCAACCCCCCCTCCCCCCATCGGCGGATGACCTGTTACATGTATGGACACCATATATGGTGCCACTAACGGGTACCGTATAAATGGTACCGACACCATATATGGTGCCACTAACGGGTACCGTATAAATGGTACCGACACCATATATGGTGCCACTAACGGGTACCGTATAAATGGTACCGACACCATATATGGTGCCACTAACGGGTACCGTATAAATGGTACCGACACCATATATGGTGCCACTAACGGGTACCGTATAAATGGTACCGACACCATATATGGTGCCACTAACGGGTACCGTATAAATGGTACCGACACCATATATGGTGCCACTAACGGGTACCGTATAAATGGTACCGACACCATATATGGTGCCACTAACGGGTACCGCATAAATGGTACCGACACCATATATGGTGCCACTAACGGGTACCGTATAAATGGTACCGACACCATATATGGTGCCACTAACGGGTACCGTATAAATGGTACCGACACCATATATGGTGCCACTAGCGGGTACCGTATAAATGGTACCGACACCATATATGGTGCCACTAACGGGTACCGTATAAATGGTACCGACACCATATATGGTGCCACTAACGGGTACCGTATAAATGGTACCGACACCATATATGGTGCCACTAACGGGTACCGTATAAATGGTACCGACACCATATATGGTGCCACTAACGGGTACCGTATAAATGGTACCGACACCATATATGGTGCCACTAACGGGTACCGCATAAATGGTACCGACACCATATATGGTGCCACTAACGGGTACCGCATAAATGGTACCGACACCATATATGGTGCCACTAACGGGTACCGTATAAATGGTACCGACACCATATATGGTGCCACTAACGGGTACCGTATAAATGGTACCGACACCATATATGGTGCCACTAACGGGTACCGTATAAATGGTACCGACACCATATATGGTGCCACTAACGGGTACCGTATAAATGGTACCGACACCATATATGGTGCCACTAACGGGTACCGTATAAATGGTACCGACACCATATATGGTGCCACTAACGGGTACCGCATAAATGGTACCGACACCATATATGGTGCCACTAACGGGTACCGTATAAATGGTACCGACACCATATATGGTGCCACTAACGGGTACCGTATAAATGGTACCGACACCATATATGGTGCCACTAACGGGTACCGTATAAATGGTACCGACACCATATATGGTGCCACTAACGGGTACCGTATAAATGGTACCGACACCATATATGGTGCCACTAACGGGTACCGTATAAATGGTACCGACACCATATATGGTGCCACTAACGGGTACCGTATAAATGGTACCGACACCATATATGGTGCCACTAACGGGTACCGTATAAATGGTACCGACACCATATATGGTGCCACTAACGGGTACCGTATAAATGGTACCGACACCATATATGGTGCCACTAACGGGTACCGCATAAATGGTACCGACACCATATATGGTGCCACTAACGGGTACCGTATAAATGGTACCGGCACCAAATATGGTGTCGGTACCATAAAGTTTATGATGATACACGGCGTTAAGTGCCTGACTGTTTTTTAGTTTCGAAATTATGGACGACCCCTTACTTATCATTTCTGTGTGCTGTAGTAGAGTAGAAATAAAATAATAGATACCTGAGCTTAGGTGAGCTGCGGTTAGTTGGCAGAGAAGAAAACTCATGACAGCTGTTTTTTGCCTCCGTTTCTTCTTCAATAATCATCAACTCATCAGCGGAAAACTTTCCTTCTTCCGGCTCCTCCAGTATAGAGTAAGATTCCTAAGTTTGAACGGGTTAACGAAATAAGCGGTTGTCAAAAACCAAGGAATTGGGCGATTGGCTTTTTGCTTAAGGAAACAAAACTATATGATCACTGGAAGAGGCACTGAAGGTTTGGTAAAGATCGCATGATCGGGAGAGGAGGAACGAATGTTTTTTTAAAACTCGCTAAGTGTTCAAACTTAGGGACCCGGTGCCTAAGCTTGAACACTAAACGGTTTGATGCCTTGCGCAATGTTTAAACGGGGTTTCAAAGTTTGAACACTTTCTACGTTTAAAAAAAGCTTAACAAACACGCTGCAACGTTGTTTTCGAAAAAACAACCACTTTATAAGCAGATAGCGGCATCAAAACGAAAGAACGTAATCACTAAGCGCCCAACTAATCTTTCATGTGTTCTTCGCAGAAAAACGGGTCGTCCTCATCGATCTGCTCCTTAAGCCTGTCAGCGCAATCAGAGCAGGTGAAATTGCTGCACTGGACGATTTTGCGAGTAGTACTTTAAGCGCTTTCAAAATGCGTTCCTCTTCCTGAGCGGTTAAGATTGTGGGCCGTCCCATCGTGGGACTGTGCTTTTCGCTTAGCCGGTGACTGAGCGTGCCCACAGAAATACCATATTCCTTGCTCGCCTTTCGCTGAGAATACTCTCCGTTACTTGTTCTATGCTTCTCAAGCGCTTCTTGAAGTTGCTGCTCAATCTACTGACGATCTTTTGGCATCTTTACTATTTGAACTAGAAAGATACTAAAACAAACTTACAAACCAGTTTAGCGTAATATGTCACGATTGAGCCAAGAAATATGGAAATATAGGGGGTGTTCAAACTTAGGCACCTTAGCTACAATTTCATACAGACGAAGCGGTGCGTTGCAGAAAAAATCTGATGCCACAGATGAAAAGAGCATATATGAAAACCTATTGTCCCGCCGGGTGCCTATGCTGTAACACTTATAGGGAGCTTAGCGCCAGACAATTAAAAAATTAGGTGTTCGACTAGTCACCGTTTCAACTGCTCCTATTCCCTTACAACTGATCTTTGTCACGCAAAAGCAGAGCAGCAAATAGCCAACACCCCACACCACCTGCGAACCTTGAATCAACCTTATAGCGCTTACAGAAATGGAGTACGGCGGCCGGGACCTTCCAGTGTTCAAACTTAGGCACCTGTTCAAACATAGGAATCTTACTCTAACTTCTTCACAATCCTCCGAACTTCTGCATTCCATTTTAACGGCTTCGTTTCGTTTCCTTCTTGACCACAATTTTACAAGCCCACAGCCACAACAACAAGAACAAATTCAAAGGTAATATCGAATCGGCGCAAAGGTAATCGGCGCAAAGCGCAAAGCGCAAATTTACGGTACCAGCGCTAATGCGGGAAAACTTTACATGTGCGTTCAGTACCCCAATTTACATTGGAGGAAGCCCATTCCCCCACCCGCCAACCACCCTGACTTTATTAAAGCCTTGGTTTTGGCTTAGGCCTAGGTTCAATCTTAGCTTTTCACGTTAAAAATGGCTATTTCGTGGGTAGAGGAATGGACCGGGAATCATTTACTTTAAAGCCTTGAACTGGTTAGTAGTCTAACTTAGCTTCTTGTTTGGAACGTAACGCGAACGTAAAAAAGTGCTGCTGGGCTGGGAAAGAACTGACATAATATTATTATAATAATTATAATCTCACCAGCAATCTGAGAGCACAGAAACTGTTGCTGCAGCGGCGAATCACATTTCTTATTTACGAATCTAGAGAGTTATTTATTCTGTGTATTCTGTACGTTACGTTGTTCCTTACACGGGACCGGACGCTTTTAGACACGCCAGGCTTACCGCTTGAGAATCAGGGAAATCAAACATCGCTAGCAAACGAGTTGCATACTTTAACTTCAAAAACAATTTCCAAGGCGTATTCACAGTACATCGTTCGCTGTTCTGTTTTATTGGTCGTATAGTCTAGTCAGTAATAGCGATCCGCGCGCCTGTCACTCTGAGTTCTCTCTTGGCTACGAATACGAATACCAAAATCAGCTGTGAAATTTGCAAACCATTTTTCATGTACGGCTCTGCCTTATTAATCCGGGCAATTTAGGACCGCCCGAATTTGCTATGATTAGACCGGGGACCGAGATTGTTAACTTTTACCAACTTATGAAAACCACACTTACGTTGTTGCCGCAGTAGCTTTGTTAGGCGTGCTAGTCACCGTCCCAGCACAATTATGATCAACGCCGACTTCGTCTTCAACGAACGGTACCGTTTCGTTCATCTTTATTTATTTACAAATGTTAAAAAGCCGTTCCTCTAGGACGGAAATGGGTGGAGCTAATGTATCTGAACTGAAGTTATTCTCGGCCTATACCCCACGCTGATGTGGGCAACGAAACTTATGGATTCCAGAGTGGTATTAAACTTGAAACTTGAGTAATTAACAACAATTAATAGTAATTAATAAAATAATTAACGTATTAACTTGAGTCCTTGAAGGTTAAATACAGTGCATATTGCGAATGAGAAATGGTCCTGAGACAATCATCATTTATGCAACGACAAATTAAGAAAAGAGGGACAATAGAATTTAAATTTCGCGGGCTACAGTATCTTAGATGTTCACGCAACCACTGAAAAATTTGCGCCACTTTGCGCTTTGCGCCGATTAACTTTGCGCCGATTCGATATTACCAATTCAAAAATCAAAAGTTTGTTTTGCTTCGGTAACGTTAAACAGGACCGGCTGTTCCCCTTAAATTTTCAGTCTGTTGAGCGTTGGAAAAGTCTGAAGAACATAAAAAATTAAACAAGAAAAATCTGCACAAGCGAAGGGACAAAAGACAGCTGATTGATTGATTGATTGATTGATTGATTGATTGATTGATTGATTGATTGATTGATTGATTGATTGATTGATTGATAAGAAACCGTCCAAAAATGTCACTCAATCGATAGTTGCCTTTAGCTCAGCCGGTAGTCTGTGGACCGAATTGAAATTAGCTAATGCAGTCATCAATAGATGCTAATTTGACGGCTGCCTGGCTTTTCTATGAGCTTTCACAAATCTGATTGGACCTATTGGAAGATGGCGATTCAAGAATTTACGTGCGTTTTCTTACTTCTCAACGTAGCTCCGTTGGCACTCTGCATGCCCTTCCACCAAGCTTCTTACCTGGCTCAGGACAACAATCATCGCATCTTTGGCAGCCCAACGTAAGCTCCTGGCACTTATTAAATTCGGTTAATCAGATATTCAGGTATTTACAACGTAGGTCTTTGTTTGTACGATCTTCAAATATTAACCAATCAATGGTTAGGTTAAGGAAGGCCTTTTTGTGTCAAAGGTTAGCAGAATTGATGTCCTATGTATATATGGTCTATTAAGTAAACTCAGGAGAGCAGTAATTAGCTTTCTTTCTACTTATCTAAAATAAAAGATCGATTTTTGCCATGTATAATGATACAGAAGGTGCCTTTTCACTGAAATGATGTAGCTGGGTTTACGGCTGGGGATTCATGTCCAAAATAGGGTTCCTCAGCACTATGTTGACCAAAAAGTCGGTTCCAGCGACCTTTTTTCGGCTCAAAAAATTGTTTTCTGGTCTGAGGACTAAAAACAGAATAAAAATCCTGGCTGAACTGCAAAAATACCCTTGAGAAACATACCGAAATAGAGTTTCAATTATAAATTTGGGCTTTTGAAAGCCTATACAGCGTTTATAAAATCTAGACTTGTTTAGTCTTTCTGAAACCCTAATTTAGGATTGAAAACAGTCTTGAAAGCCTATCTTGGTCATCGGTTTGTATTTGGGCCCCCTGTATTTTTGTACTTTTGAACCCAAAATAGGGTTTCAGGGTTCCAGAAACCCCCAGAATCCGACTGGGGGTTGTCCGAAATCGGGCCTGGGGGCTACACCCCACCTCAACTACATGTATACGTATGCTGAAATGCCACTTTTAGCTCAAGTCAGCAATTGGGAATTGGGGTATCTCCTTGCGCCAGACGCCTAAATTCGTGAAACGCTAACCGCTGGCTAATTTCGGAAATCGACAGCGGTTAGCGTTTTCTATTTTCGCATGTAAAGCGAAAATAGATTCTCTAACCGCTGCTGTGGGCGTAAATCGATACTTGAGGATAGTTTAACTAAGACGGTTCTCTTCGAAAATAGAACGAATCTTGACAGCAATTTTCAATCTTTTTGTAGTGGGACGGCTATTACACAACGTAAAATTGATGGCAAATAGATGCGACTGAGGCGTACTCCCCTCTGTGTAAAAAGGCCCTGAAAAAAGGGTCAGGTTTCGCCTTTGGATGAGATCACAGATTCGAAAATTTAACAATTGGCAGCCAGCCAAATTTGGCGCGCGGCCTACGAAACTCTAAATTCAACTCCGCCCATCGCAGTTGAACAGCGGTTAGCGCAGCGTCGGCCTATTTTCGAAAACGCTAACCGCAGGCCAACTACTCCAAATGGAGTATGGTCTGCCCCAACCGGGTATTGGGTTGTTCAGGTATTGTTCGCACTCTAGCTTGAATTTTCGCCTTAATTATACCGCAAGCGCTAATCTCTATAATTACCTACCTACTACCTCTTAATTCGGAGAACACTTGTTTCATCATTAATTCGTGATGATTCATATGCGAATGAAATCTAATTCGTGGCCTTTATGCCGACCCGAGTTTCACTAGCTTCGCACTTAGATTAATATCAGTTCTGCACATACATGTAACAGGTCATCCGCCGATGGGGGAGGGGGGTTGAGGGGGGTTTGGCGCCGGCCGGGGGGGTCTGAGCCAAAATTTTGGGGGAGGGGGGTGGGCACTAAAAAACGCTCAAAAATCGAGAAAAATCGCAATTTTTTGGCTAAAAATTGCCAAAAATCGCTAATTTGGGCTGAAATACAGCTAAAAAGTGCTGTTTTGCAGGCGATTTTGGCAATTTTTGTGTGTGGAAGTGTAAAAAGTTGCAAAAATTTGCTCGAAAATTTACTTGCCAGAAAATCGGAGGGGGGTCGGTGAAATCGTCTCGGGGGGGGGGGGGGTCCCCATCTGGGGGGTCTGGCCTAAGTCGGGTGGGGGGCAGACCCCCAGACCCCCTGTTACATGTATGGTTCTGCAATATCGCAATATTCCGGCTCTCCTGAGTTCGACAGGTGACTCATAATTCGCAGTTTCGCTTTGTTTACAGTGTCTACCTTCTGCCAATCTCAGGAGGACTTTCGGGCCTAGTTCCCAGCGTTTGCAAATTCGCACAGATTCCAATTCGTCCTTGATTGGTAAAACGCCAATTAAATGCCACTTTGTTTCCTGCCAATTTTGTGCACAGGTTGCTCGTCATTGATTTTTTCTGTCCGTATTTTATCAAATTCGCGTTTTCGCGATTCTACTCCATATGGAGTACGGTCTTTTGGAGGGCAGTATTGTAATAATTGTTTGCAATTTAGCCTCTACAGTATATACAGTATATACGTACATACAGTACTCCCAACTGTTGCAGACTGTACGGTTCCCAGAATATGGTGCCGTTGCAAGACCGAATCCCTGGGAATCTGATGTTCCAAAGAATGCAAAGACTTCCATTTCGACACACCCGATTTCCGCCGGTCTTTTATCCGGTCGACCAACACCCGATTTGGTCAAGATCGATTTTGTTAGCGAAATAATAAGGAAGTGGACCGAATAAATGGAGTGCTAATCCCGCTAATGGCGGTTATTCTCTAAAATGAAGTCAACTACCTACGTGCATGTTCAACACGACACCCTTTCATTTCAATTAAGTTAGTCAAAACGCTTTCAGCTTTAGTACTGCTACAATCCAACTGAGAAAATGGTTAGAGCTGCGTTTTTGGTTTTATTCTTAGTTTGGAGCGTTGACTGCGCCGTCTTTTTGGTGGCGCCGATTAGACAAATGTTCCCGTCGAGAGTTCAGGCACCTTACCGAGTTCCCGAGAATTTGGAAGAGTCAGTTTTGATTGTTTTGATCGGTCGGTCGGTCGGTCGGTCGGTCGGTCGGTCGGTCGGTCGGTCGGTCGGTCGGTCGGTCGGTCGGTCGGTCGGTCGGTCGGTCGGTCGGTCGGTCGGTCGGTCGGTCGGTCGGTCGGTCGGTCGGTCGGTCGGTCGGTCGGTCGGTCGGTCGGTCGGTCGGTCGAAATTAACATAATACAGAATAAATTAAATCACAACAGGTACGACCGACCTTCGGTAGCGGACGAGTACCGGGCGCAGGGATACCGCAGAAGAATGGTTCCAGCGGCTGTTATGTTCCGCAGGTTTCACAAAAAGCGTGAGACTGTGCCACGACCCATCACGTCCTACTGGTTTCTCCCTGGCAACTTTAAGCTAAAGAATGAAGCAAAAAGTGAAATTTACTAGTCGATCTATAGCTGATTGAAGTTGCATGCATTTGCAATTTTGGACGCGTTTTTAAGAGGCGGTGTTTGTTTTAGGTCAGTGCAATAAAAGCTCGTACATTATTTCTAAAGAATTTTTATACCGCGGATAGAACTTTTCATAGCAAGAATGTGAGAAATTTTATGTTTCAGACTCCCCTGTTGCATGTATGCTAAACACGAATAACAACAATTTTTGCTTTTCCTAGCAAAATTGCTAAACAGACCGCTACAAAGCCTCTGGCGTTTTTGGCAAAATTAGTAAGTCCATCAAAGCTCAAACATTCATAGACCAAATACACAAAAGCAGTAGCGAAACCACAAACCAATAGCAGGTAGGAGCCGGTCAAGGAAAGAGCAGACAATCTACGGTAACTTTTCTGCACCTTAAAGTACTCCTTACACACCGAATGACTTTTGGTATACTTCTGTTTCACTTCGTCCACTCTATACTGCACTTCAAGAAGTGCCCGATTGAAGGTTTCCAGTTGGTTGCTGCCTTTCCTAAAAATGAACCCAAACGGAAGCACAGGCTGTACCCCAAAGTCAGCCTTGTCCCATCGAAGAATGCTGATATTCTGGTGCAAACAAAACTTGTTCAGAGAGTAAACAGCGTCTTTCTCGTTAATTGGGTAGATAAAGTTGCCGGCTGTTATTTTCTCATAGCGCAGTTGCCAATTTTCTTCGAAAATCACCGAATTCCACGTGATTGCATGACGTAGATCGCGAAAAAACGAGTCGTTCGAGGCTTTGAGCTCCTGATAGAACCAGTGACGTGGAGCGTCCACTATAATCGAGTATCTACCAGACTTGATCAACTTTATCAATTCGGCGCCCGATGTGAATAAGCGAACTTCGGATGGGGTAATAAGATAGGCAGGCAAAGCGCACTGATAAAGAGTTAGGAAATGAATGGCACCATACCCGATTAAGATCAGTAGAAGCTTTATTGAAATAAACGACAGATGCGAACTGCGGTCGGTTTGGTTAAGAATTACTCGAAAATGGTCCCACGGACCTAAGGTAGGGTAGCCGAAATTAAGCGGGAAACGCCAAGATATGAAAGAGTTGGCTAGCTTTATGGTTATTAAGATGCTAATAAATGATAAGACCACCATCAGCCACAGATTTAAGCTGAATGTGTTGAAGACTTGAAATGCGGCGTGGCCAAAATCGGCGTTTTGCCGTTTGGTTAGAAAAACTATGTTCAGTTGATCTAAGGGGAGGCTAAAGTCGAAAATCGAGCGCAGACTTGGAGACATTATGAAGGGCGTTGAAATGGTACTGAAATTTCCTTGCAACACCTGAAAATAATTGAGATTTATGATTTTAATTAATTAAAATCTGAGGACAGCTTTCTGTTTCTTTGTTTACTTTGAGACTCTAGAAATGTAGTTAAAAATCTCTTGAAATTGTGTAAATTTAGAAATTAAAAAAATTACCATAGAGAAAAGTCCGGTCCATTTAAAAGTTCGTCCGTCAAAGCCTCCAAAACTGATATTGGCCGCATCGAACAGTTTGTACGGAATTGCAGACGTTTTCAGAATCAACTGCAACTTTTCTATAATCCAGCCCGGCCTCGAACAATCTCTACTTCGGCCCAATTCCATCAACTTCTCCGCACAGTTCATCACGTCGGGCTCCCAGGCTTTCAACGCAATCAAAAGTGGGTTTTTGCTTGACAGGAAAGACTCCATTTTACGATGCTACTAATTGATGCCACTGGTATGTAGTTTAGTGAAATTCTTCTGTTTGTTTTTCAGTCTCAATTCTTCAGAGAAAATCGATGTGTTGGTTAGCAGTTCACGTGAAATACACGCACATACTAGGCAGTAAGCACGTGAATGATTTGTAACCTTCACCTTAGCTGCGGCTAATCTAATCCACCCAGAGGTGTATTTGTTCGTGTATTATGCTGTATTTGTTTATGAGAAGTTTAAACTGTAATATACATACGCTAAAAACCAATGTTCTGATTTGATTGCCTTAGGGTCTTTGAAATAAGTCTTTGTGTAGAAATAGAAATAAGCCAGTGATGTACGAACGTAGAGTATTTGAGCGCGCTAAAACTGTGATTGCTCTCACAGATAAAGTGGGCCGGCAGTCAGAGTAAATTAGAGAAAGCCGGACACCGAATTACGTGCCGCAACCAGTTGTGCAAAATTTAGCGAGATTAATTCGGACGTGCTGCGTCACACCAACTGGTTGGCCCTCGGGCCATACGTGCGTTTTTAGCAACCGCACCACTTTATCTGCCATCTACCTACTACCTATGTACCTACTTTTGAACTGAGAACTCGCTTTGTGCCATGCTCTATGTACTGCATGGCGTGTTCGCTCAAATAATATCCCTTTCTATTTTTTATGCATATGTACGTAGATAATTAGAAAAACTTTTAGACTATAAAATTGTTAGTGTAAATTCTAGTTAACTATCCAAATAAACAATAATCCTTTTCTAGTCTACCAACCCTATCTAGTAGTTCGGGAAAGACCAACAGCGACAAACACAAAAATTTTAGAAGAAAAAATTGTGTTCGTTTCTTTCACGTTTTCGCTATGTGTTCGCTGTGCGTTGAGTTATTATAGCTTTGTTAGATTGCAGGCGAACAAAAACTAGGTGTGTTCGCTTAAACGGTGTGAATTCATTGATGATCTAAAATTTTAAGCTAGCTAGCAATCAATCTGATTTTACTAAAATTAAAAAAATCGAGTGCTATAAAATAGATACGGAGCTCAATCTGTTGAGGGGGAGTGGACGACTTCCGGGGCTAAAAATGCCCTTTATAAAGCACTAATTTCGGCTAAAACTACTAGGTAGTTGTTTCACAGGCAATTCTAGCCATTGCAAACCAATTTCTTGCCAAAAAAATCGAATTTCTTTTAGCTCTTACCGGTGTGGGTCAAACCTCATCTTACCTGTATTCTATCCAAATAGAACTCAAAAAAAGAACAAAAACGGAAATTACCACCTTTTCAGTTTAAGCCAGTTTTTACGTGTTTTATCAAAATTCCACCGGCTAGTAAAAGCACAGCGGCTGGCACGGGCCAGCCCAGCCAGGCAGGCAGGGCAGGCTGTCACGTGCAAGCTAAGCACAAGCTTAAACCCGTTAGCTGGCACACAGCTATCATGTGGTCTTTGGTCTCCTGATTATACTATTGTTGCTGGGCACTGCTTGTAATAGTGCTGCTAGGTCAGGCAGCAAATTTTGACAGTGTAAAGCATTTGGTATATTTGCTTTGGGCCGGCTGCACCAGCTATCATCTGTCTTTAAACTGTCATTCTAAAGGCTCTCCAGCTTATAGATAGCAGTCTGTGGTCTCTCTCTGGTTCCTCCTAGGCCGGACAGAAAATGGAAATGGCGCCCGAAAATGCCAAGAAACTATTGCTGAAGAGGTTCGATCCGAAACCGACCGCCTTTCTGATCTTCGCCGATTTGGATGGCACCTTTACGCCCATGGACATTTCGGGCTATATCGACTTTGCTGATGTTATTAAAGAAATGCAGGAGAGAGAAAAGGTGCAGGTTAAATTCGTACCGGTTTCCGGCAGACCTTCCGGCTATGTGTTGCGAGTGCTGCACGGCGCCAGAGATATGTTGAAAGGTGAGAAAGTTTCTGGAACCTTCGACAGATTCTTATCAGCAAGTTTTTTGACTGTCGCTTGAATGGCCTGCCTATTTGTTTTAGTGTAGACGACAGTTTATCTTTCGAAAACCGGCTGTAAGAATTTCCTTCCGGGTAAACTTTTTCACCGTTTTGAACTTTGAAATTCGGTTCTCTTCTCAGAACGTTTTTGTTTGGGGTTCGTCGACTTTTGAACTTCGAATTTTGGAAACTAATTGATGATAAAAATTGTTACGAACGATGGAACACAGTTTAATCTTCACTGCTATAATGAGATTTCTCAATATTTTTCAAAAATGATCACAGGTCATCCGCCCAGACATGGACAAATGGGGCTCAGGAATTTGACCCCTCAGGCTCTGACTGACATACCCCTCCCTCAGGCCGCTGCTACCCTTCAGGATTTTTTGGAAGAATTTTGTATAGGAAATTATCATCATAAAAGTCCGCCTACCTAGATTTGGTTTAAATGAGCTCAAAATAACCTCGTTTAGCCTATTTTAAGGAAAAATAAACAAAGAAATTGTTTTAGTAAATTTTAGTGATTTGCCACCCCTCAGCCCCCCACTAGGAATTGAAAATTTACCGTACCCCATAGTACATCTAACAGGTCCGGACCGGTGTGGGGGAAGGCGGTTTCCGTCAGGTGGGGGATCGAGGGGGGTTTGTTTATTATTACAATAATTGTGTACACCAGAATTAGCAGTTTTCGCCCTGAGGGGTGGTTCAAAATTTCAAAAAGCTCCGAAACTGGAAAACGCGTTTAATTTTAAGCACCCAAATAGCGTTTTAGAGCTAAAAACAAGCAAAAAACGATAAAAAGGGCTTCCAAAAATACCAATTCCTCTTAAATATCAGCAGCGGAAACGCCAAATTGAGTTTCCAAAGGATTTTCAATCGAATTTTAAGCTAAAAATTAGTTATTTTTGAGCCAGTTTATTAGTACTGGAGCCACTACTAGTAGAACTTGTATTTTTTGGGTCGGGGGACCCTAAACTGTCTTGAGGGTGAGGGGGTTGGCCTTTCTAACTAGGACTAAACCCCCAAACCCCTAGTACTGTACATGTATGCCGCACCCTCAGCAGGAATGCTAGCCCATGTCTGCATTTGCCGAAAGGGAAAGGAGAGCGAGCGAAAATGCAGCTAAGCGTTTTTACAAACACCTTTCAATGTCAAAAACTCAACTTTTACAAATTGTGAAAAAGCTGGGAAACGCTGTAGGTAACAACCATTATACTATTGTTTGTTTTTGCTACAAACTTTTTCTCTAGTGCATTTCACGTCCGCCTCTTTACATGTTTGAACTTGGGATTCGGGCGCAAATCGTAAAGATTGAGCGCTGCCAGACACCGAGTTTGACACTTATAAGTGTTTAGTCAGCAGTCGCCTTTTCTGATAAAGCCTTTATTTGTCTTCCGGCTGTTTACTTTGCTTCTCAGCTCTGTGGGTCAGGTTGCAACTACGTGCCGATACGCATGTACGTACAGTACGCACACTAAATAAACCTATCACACGCATTTGTACACCAAAAATGGCTAGCATTTCGGCTAGGGCAGACATGCGCAAGGAGGGGGGCTGACGGGGGTTGGCACCCAGGCTCTGACCTACCCCCCTCAGCCGACCGCTACCCCCTCAGGAATTTTTTGGAAGAATTTTGTATAGAAAATTATGATAAAAATATGCCTGGATTAGGTGTAAATGAGCTCAGAATAGCTTATTTTTACTTTTTTATGAAAAATGAGCTAATAAAACCTTGATTTTAGAGAAAAATCGGACTTCTTGGCTTACCACCCCCTCAGCCCCCTCAGGCGCTCCTACCCCCCACAGCTCCCCTCAGGAATTGAAAATTCTACCCGCCCCCTCAGCAGAAATGCTAGCCCATGTCTGGGCTAGGGGATGGTAAATTTTCAATTCTTGAGTGGCCTGAGGGGGTAGGAAGGAGCACTTCAGCGGAGTTGAGGGGTGGTCCAATTATTACTACAAATCAAGATTTTTTTGGTTCAAATAAGCTATATTTGAGCTCATTTACACACCTAGGCATACTTTTATAACAACTTTCTATACAAAATTCTTCCAAAGTATTCCAGGGGGTAGCAGCGCCCTGAGGGGTTAACTCCACTCAGCCCTACCATTTTTCCCTGTCTGACTTGTTCGTACGTCTGTGAAAAATCCGAACAACCAAAACGATTTTTAAGCAGTGTCATTTTTGCTAAAACCCAAGTTTCGTGGGCCAGAAATTCGAAACTCAGTCCTGTCTGCCAACATTAAACATTCTGTTCGACTGACAAACACGAAAACCTGATGAACAAAACCCGCGCGAACACAATTTGTGTGCTCAAAAAACTTAGTATTTTGTTGTTTTACAGGCCAATTTCTTGCAGGCATAGGCATCGAAGACGTGTGTGACTTCGGGGCTGCCGAGCAGGGAGCTCTATTGGTGGACAGCAAACGAAGCTACGGCCCAAAGTTCACGGGGCTGCCGGAGAACGTCAACCTAAAGAAAGAAATAGCCAATATTCTGGCCAACAACGAGTACGCTTCAATCACCTCCGACGAGCCGGACAAACTCTACACTTGTTCTATCCACATAAAAAACGAGGCCAAGGCGCAAATGACAATCGAAGAACAGTTCAAGGTCTACAACTCGATCAAAAGCGACATCATAAAAAAGTTCGGCGACAATTCGCTCTTTATTGCCATGTCCCACAACTGTATGGAAGTAATGACACCGGAAATCAGCAAGGCAAACGCCATGAACATGCTGATCGACGATTATCGCAAGATCTACAACATAGTCGGTCTGATGTACGCTGGCGACGCCGAAAACGACAAAGTGGCCATGATGTACGTGTCGCGATTGGCCGAAGTGCCCGGAATCAACGCCCACAATTTTACGCCGGCCAATGCGCAAGAGGCGATCGATTCGTTTCACGTCGAGCTCTGGAAACGACAGAATCGCGCCGCCCACAAGCACTACGTCGAGAAGGGCTCGCAGAAATTGTACAAGGGCATCACCGAGCTGACCAGGCGAGCCATGGACGAAAAAAGACTGTGTGGGGAGGGGGTCCAAATCCACAAAGTCAGAGACGACGCCTGTCCCAAACATCTTTACGACCGGAAGTGGGATCATCATTGGCCGAAACTGCCCAGAACCAAGTCGTTGGAGAGGATGATTCCGATCGCCGAACTCGATCCCAAGGGACCGCAGCCTCTTTGAGCGGCAAATACTTACTACTGATTTTGAACTGGAGAGAAATTGTGGACTTTGCGCACCGGCAGGCATTCTTTTAGCTAGATTTGTATATGGTGCGTGGCACAAATTGTACAAACAAGACCTTGGGTACTTTTGGTAGGATTTACGACTTGCTTTTTATTAGGGGATTTTACCAGGAGGCGCCTCCGAAACTTAAGCCTAGTCTACACCTAACCCTAGGTACGTAAGCTAAACATAGTCAAAGCCTAGACCTAAACCTATGTAAACCTAAACGTAAGTCTGCAGGGATATTTTGGAGCCATCTAAAAGTTTCTAAACAAAAAAATGCAATATGTATTTCGACCCCAACCCGTTAGACGCTTTACAAAATTAGTTGCATTATAATATCGGAATTTCGAACTTTTGGTGGACCAAACTACCCCGTGTCATAGATAATATGTCAGTAGTTATTACCTTTTCCTTACCAGTACCCATTTATGGTATACCGTATACTCTTTGTGCTACAGGATTTGCTAAACTTGCCCGCCTGAAATAGTTTAGATTCCTTTTAGATTGTTCGTACTTTGGCCATCCGTTGTTTTCTGCGGTTTACTGTAACTTAGCTCAACCATATAGCAAATGTTTGCCTATTTACTTTCAAAAGTTTCTTTCAAGGTACAAGACTTCTAAAACTGCTTGAACGACATAGGTTTAACTGTCGTAAGAAAACTTTCTTTAGCGATTCTTAGTAGTCTAGCCCTGAATTTTGGCTCGCAAACCGTGTAGCTGTTACAGTAAACGTCAGGGCGGCCAGAGTAGGCACAGTTGTGTGACTGTCCGTTTTGAAACTTTATCTGTCCAACCAAGAAGCGAGGGTACAGATTAGGCTGTTGTTTACAGCTCAGTTACATCTCTGTCTCTACCTACGTACGACCGTGTTTGTTGAGCTCTGAGTGTAAATAGGCATATAAGTGGTGTGCGGTTAATCTGTCTAAAGTGACCTTTACTAATCTGCAAGCCAATCATTCAGAAATCGCCCCCCGTCTCTTCTTCTTCTTCTTCTACTGGTGGTCTAAAATTTGATAAAGCTTCTCTAATTACACGTTGGTATTGTGAACGTACACATAATTATGTATATACATATACAGTAGCACTAGTCGGAATTTTGATATAATTTGGAGTAAAACTCAGCGTGAGAAAAATACGCAACATTTTGTACAAAACACGCAGCATAGATTTAATTTTGACACAGTAGTTTTCTAGCAGAAAACCGATAGTTTTAACCGAAGAGGGAGGGGGTTGGGGGTTCTAACGCCGGCCGGGCCCAAATTTGGGAGGGGGTTGGAAAAAACGCTCAAAAATCGAAAAAATCGCAACTTTTCGGCTAACAATCGTCAAAAATCGCTAATTTGGGCTGAAATACGGCTAATAGAATTAAATCACTCAGTGATTTCTCGAGATAAGGTATCGGAATATGTAACGCACTTTTTCAAAAAGATTACAAGGTTTATACAGTAGACTAAGTATCACTTACCTTCTATTTCCGCCCCATTGGATTTTCTCCGGGACCTTGACCGCCCACGGGTCCAGGGGGTACTACTCCAGGTAGCTGGGGTACTGGCCCAGGCATCTGCGGTACTCCTCCAGGCATGGGCGGTACTCCTCCAGGCATCTGCGGCATAACGCCAGGCATCTGGGGTGCTGGCACAGGCATCTGAGGTACCCCCACAGGCATCTGAACACCTCCTACTATGGGTCCTCCGGGCATCATTCCTGCACCTTTAGCCATGGAAGCGAATTGTTGCTGGAAGAAGGTGCTTTGTTGAAACATCTGTATAGAGACACGTTCGAAGCACTGATAATTGTAGCAGGGGTTACAGGTGAGCTCTCCGGCCCCCGTGCCTCCCCCCTGCATCTGACTGCCCTCAATGCTGATTATTCTGCCAAGGACTGTGGTCAGACAGCCCTGATTGCTGAACGGATCGCAGCCAAAGAGCAGTTTGCAGATAAGCACGTACTGTTGGGCATCCCAGTTCTGGAACCAGATCGTACTTCTGAACAGGGATATCAAGATCCGACCGATACACTCGGTGTGGGCGTAGGGGTTGCATCTATAGCGCAGCATACAAGTGTTCTTTATGTGCTCTATGTTGTTGTCCACTGGGGGTATGTAGAGTCCGTTTTTTACCCCCTTTATGATAAAGTCTATGCATATCGAGCCCTGGGTGTACGGGTTACACCCCAGCATTTGCTCATTGACACTGGTACGGGTGGTCTGAATGCCAACATATTCGGTAATGATCCTTCCTATACAAGGCACATGGTTGTAAGGATTGCACCCAAACTGGTGACTCCATCTCAACCGGTTCGGTTCCACTACCTTTGCATACTTGGTCAGCGTGGTCTTTTGCTGTATAACAACCTCGACGATTTGTTCCAGACAGTTGACCTGCGTACACACGTTGCAGCCGTACTTTCGCATCACAGAGTTAGGTGATTGCGCATACTGCGTTGGGTAGAGTGGAACATTGTAGCCTACTTTGCCTTCGTATTTGATAAATTCGTGCTGCATCTTGCTGCACTGACCGCACGCTGAAACCACTGGTCGACTTGGTCCTGTACAAGGAATGCAACCGCCGCCAGGCCCCGGCGGCCCTGGCATAATCAGTCCTTGTGCGTTAGGCATCATGCCGCCTGGTAAGCCCATACTCTTGAAATTGGCCTTGCTCGAGTTGTCGGCCGCTTTCATTGACCAATGACCGGCCGAGCTGGCGTTGATTGGATGACTGGGCGCCGGCTGTGGAACTTTGACCGTGTTCTTTTGCTTTGTTGTGTAGACCGAGTTTTGTTTGTTTTTCTTCGTGGGTTGGATTTGTTGGGTGTTGAGTGTTGTTGCTGGTAGACTTTTGGCTGGCTGGGCTTTGAAGTCGTCTGACAAGGGTAAAGACTTGATTGGCTTCGGTTTTAGTGCTATCTTCGCTGCTTTGGCTAAAACGATTTTGAACACTCTTGTGTTTTCCTATTTTTACCGAATCTATCTGGTTTTGCGTTACTTCGTTATTTTGACTTCTAGTTAGTTTGGTGAAAATATTAGCTTTTGTGCGAATGGATGGATATTTTTCTTTTTTCTCGGTTTTTTAGAGTAAAAACATATGTTTTTGTAAGTACAATGGAAATGGCGAAAAAAGGTAGGAAGCAGTGTCCTGTTTAGTAAATTCTTTATGCAAAGTTTCTTATAACAGTGGGATTTTTTGCCACACCAACCCTAATTTAGTCTTCTCAGCCGTTTTCTAACAGTTTTGAGGCAGTCTGGTCTATTAATGCATTAATGCGCCATAATAAAACAACATTATCTAGTTAGTTGACTAAAAATGGCAAAAACTCGCTATTTTAAGCCGAATTTTCCCAACAACTTAGGAAAATCCGAGAAACGAAAGGACCACACACATCCGTGCTTAACCCATTCGAATTCACCGTTGAGGCGGATACAATTTCTGTGTTCAGAGGCCTGTGAACGCGATCGCCTATTTCGCCGAACACAAACCGAACTAGAGCCCATAGTTAAGGTCTTCGCGAACATACGCTACCGAACACCACCCGAACACAAGACGAATACACTTCGAACACCAGACGAACACAACGCAAACACAAGACGAACACAAAAAATGTGCTGGCCGAACACCCTCCGAACCAACATCCCCCGAACACAGCCCCAACCACAGCCCCGGACACACCCCCGAACACCTCCCAAACACCCCGAAATCCTCCCCAAACACACCCCTGAACACACCCCCGAACACAAAAACACCCCAAACACCTCCCTCAACACCCCCGAACTCACCCCGAGCACAATGTTTCGTGTGTGTTCGGGAGGGTTCGGGGTTGTTTTAGGTGTGTTCAGGGGTGTGTTCAGGGTGGTCAGAGGGTGTTCGCCATGTGTTTGCCCCACCCACTTCTTGTGTACGTCGTGTGGTGAATTCGAAAGAGTTTTAAAGGCAGTTAGTTTGCTTTGCTTTGAATGCATCTTTATCAGTAATAAAATACTCAATAAAAACAGGCACACCTTTTTTGGAGTTTTCGCAGCAGACCTGACTGAGAACTAAGCATAAAGTGAGAGACCATACAATCATCTTTGTACCGCTCTAGCTGTGCACACCTACACAACACTTTCGAAGCCGGTCTGTCTTATAGCTGTGCAAGTCAGTCTAGGTTAAGAACGGCATTTAATTTTGCTTTTAACCTTCTCTGCTCTCGAATATTTATCAGCCATAGGGTTGGTGCACATTTGACCGGCGCCAGAACAATCTAATCTCCGATATTTAGAGGGCATCACCCTCCTTTTTCACTATGCTAATTTTTCACTTTGACTAAAAATTTAAATCCGCCAGGTTGTGCTAGCTGAGCTCTTCTGTTTCTTAAGTCCATATAAAGATTGGTTAATCTGCAAAATTTGGGAAAGATCCGATGAAGGGTTCGGTGAAGATCGATGTATTTACGTTCAAAATTGACCTCTGAAAATTCGGGTCCTTTGATTCGGAAGGGCATAACTCGAGGCTATAGGAAGCTAGCAGGCCAAAGCAAACTCTGAACAAATAATAATAATAATCGGGCCAAACATCTTTTCATTCGGTTGAAAATTGACAGAATGGCGGCCATTTGAAATTATTCAGAAAACTCAAAAAAAGCCAGGCGGTCTTTTCTATGGTCAACACTGTATTTTATAATCAGCTAGGAAATAAACAAAGATGGAACTAGAGCCTTTTTTATAGAATATGGTTCAGTGCTATTTACATTAATGTACGCAGCAAGCTAACGTAACATCTGGTGTACATGTAGCACACAATTAGGCAAAATATTCATAACGGAATAGTATGAACCGTTTGGTTGTTGTTTAAGCTTCAATAAAAAGTGGGCTTGGTGTAAAAGCCTAAGTTGAGTGTAAAGACGAAGGAACCAAATTGTTCAGCTACCAATTTGACATTTGACTACATACAAGCGCATCGAATGAAAACAGACGCTGAACTTTTTTACGGCATAGGGGCCGTTCATAAACGACGTCGTTCCAGAGGGGGGGAGGGGGGGTCGGCTGAAATGCGACGATAGACGACGCACCAGGAGGGGGAGGGGGTTAGCAAAAAACGACGTCGCTTTTTTCGGAATTTTAGGGTACTTCAATTACATTATTTTCGATTTCTGCACATTCTATCAAACGTTTCTCCATACAGAAAAGCTTCCCAGAGTGGTTGTAGGGATTTATTCTATTGATTGTGCAGTATGGTAACAAGAAAACGTCACAGTACTCTATGTACTGCCGTTTTATTGGGGGGGGGGTAAACCGAAAACGACGTCGCCGTAGGGGGGGGGGGTCCCCAAGAAACGACGCAAGGCGATTTTGGGGGGAGGGGGGGTCCGAAAAATCGGGATTTTGGAACGACGTCGTTTATGAACGGCCCCATATCTGGCTTAATGCAGGGTCCGCAAAAAATACAACCCCGCAGATTTTTCGCTGTAGCAACCGCAAATCTCAACCGATTTGAATGAATCCATTTTTAAATGAAAGATAAATAAACTCTTAAAAGATTACTGAATTTTTATTAAAGTACTCTGCTTAGATTCTGAGATATAAAGACAAAATAGTGAGTTTGGCAATAAACAGAGGGATTTTTATTATTCCGTTGCATTCATAACAAAACCGATTACCTACTGCTGCTGATGGCTATTGGAGGCTTATTGGACAAACACACGTTCGGTTTACTTCACCAGTAAAGTCTCGTTAGCAGTAAGAATCTGTTTTATTGTGAAGTGCAACAGAATCGCTCTTGTTCTTTGCCAAAATCTGTTTCGACTTTGAGGGCAAATATCTCAATAACTAAGCAGAGCAGCTGTCGTAACAAAAAGTTCACCAATCTTTCAACAATTTATCAATCTTTCATTGAAAAAAGGATTCATTCAAATCGGTTGAGATTCATGGTTGCAAAAGTAAAAAATCTTCCGGGTTGTTTTTAATCACTATTGTTAATAGCCAAAATCTGTTTTGATTTTGAGGGCAAATATCTCAGGAGTAACCAGAGTATCTTAATGAACGTTCGCCACTTTGTGAAGAATTTGTTTATCTTTCATTTAAAACAAGATTCATTGAAATCGGTTCAGATTTGCGGTTGCTACAGTAAAAAAATCTGCAGGTTTGGTTTTTTTGGCGGACCCTGTACATACGTATACCGAACCTTTCTGTCATAACCTGGCCTTGCAGCCCAGCCCGTGCATATTTGCAGCTTTGATTAATGTGTGACAACCCTATTGTAGGTAAGTTCTACAAAGCAAGCTTAAAACAAATATTATTACTGCATGCGTGTAGTAGTCTAATCAGGTTTGAAATTTGTAATTTTTTGTCTTTCTCTATTTTTGCTTTATGTATTCTGTTGTAAACGATATGTAGTACACAACTCGCCGAACACTGTGGTCTAAACGTAGAAACGGAATAGGCAATCAGGCACGTACGTTAGGTAGCACAGCAGTCAGTCTAATACAAATGCTCCAGCAGCGCTGTTAAACCTTCCGTACAGCTGGCATTCGTACGTATGTTGGTTTTGTATGCGTTAAAATTTTGGTCTTAATTTTCAAGGTTCACTCCAGTGTGGTGCATTTTTTGAAGTTTAGGTAAATTTCTCACCTAAAACAGGTAAAGTAATACAGCTTTCATGTTTATATAAGCTGTAGGCTCAAAGCAGGGACATACAAAGTTGCAGTTTACAGCTCTAGACGATTCCTATAGAAATCATCAATCCATTTTCCACCTTTCGCAGCTCGTACCCTTTTCTGACCAATGTACTGACTGTAAGAAGAAACAACAGTAGCAACAATTTGGATTATCAACACAACACCGCAAAAATGCGATCGTTGATATTGTATGCCTCGAATTTTATCATCTTCATGAGTTATAATAATCGCAGTCTGTCAGGTTCCTGTCTGAAATACCTCTCTGCTAGTCTTGTGGTTTATGGTACCCCTATTTATATGCACTTAGGGCCATTATAGTCATTAGTATCCATACGGGGCAGACATCAGTAAAGGGGGATTGACCTCCATCAAGCTCTGACCTGACCCACCTCAGACCGCCCGCTAATCCCCATGGAAGAATTTTGTACAGAAAATTGTCATAAAAGTATGCCTAGATTAGGTGCAAATGAGTTGAGAATAGCTAATTTTAGCCTGCTTTATGGAAAAATAAGGTAAAAACTTTGATTTGAGGGGAAAATCGCACATTGGGGCTTACCATCCGCCCTCCCCATCAGCCGCCGCTACCCCCTCAGTCAGGATTTGAAAATTTACCACCTCCTCAGCTGAAATAGAGACAGACAGATTTCTATTCTGCAGTGGGAAGCTGTCAATGCAATTCAATAGAATTTTTGGTTTTCCTACTTTTCAAGCAAAGCTCCTCCTACTTTCAGGGATGCCTACCATACCAAACCAAATTCAAAACAGCTTCTTCTATACTATACCATACGATATCAAAATCGAACGCCTTTACCAGATAATTTTAGTACTAGAATTATGATTTTGGTAAGGCCTTTTCATTTTAGTACTAGCTTGTTGACTATATTTATAACACTTTTCAAAATGCGTCAAAATATTTTCCCAATCCTTTCTGCACGTTTTGATTCGAAAAACTCAAGAAAGGTGGATTGAGCATAATTTCCAAAGACTTCTATGACATTATCACAGCAAACTACCACTACTGTACCAAATTCATACCAACCAAATTCAAACTGAATTAGCTAGTACTATGTCATACCATATCGAATTCAAATCGCTAAGTATATACTATACCATACCACATCAAATTCAAAGTTTGAATTTGGTAGGCATCCCTGCCTACTTTTCAACTACTAAGGCCGAATTTCACCGAAAACCTTCATGAATAACATGTGCGCGTTTGGTAGGAAGCAAATTTTGGAGTGCCTGCCTTGCCCTACCATTATTTTTGAACAACGCTAAGCACCTACATGTATATGGTACTCCAGTGCTATATAAGCAGCGATCGATCTACAACATTTTTGTACTATTTCTGTAATCTTTGCTACGGATAGTAGAGATGTTTACGAATCACGAGCCTAAATCGGGGCTCCGGCTCGGCTCGGCTCGATTGTGAGCTCTGTTTTGGTCAGCTCGTTTGTGCCCAGCTCCAAGCTCGTTCGAGCTCGGCTCGCGAGCTTTAAATTTGGCGGACAGCTCGACAAAATTTAAAAGTAACATCGTAAAATCAAAAGGCTTTGCCTCAGTAATTAGGGTTTTTTTCTGTTTGTTTAGCTTTTAATAACGTAGCAAACATAGATATTAAGCGCGACTTGCCTCCAAAAGCACAATATTTTCAAATTTGACACATTTTTAAGTTTGTAGGGCGTTCTGGGTTCGGCTCGGCTTGGACCGCGAGCTTTCTAACTAGTGATGTAAAATATTAATTTAATTGTAATTGAAATTCGCATAATTGGCTCGTTTTTAATTTAAATTCAATTAATTGGCAAAGGTATATAGAAAGAGATTTTGGTCAAAAATGATAAAAACCTTTTAGATTGTGTGTGTGCTGACACTGAAATTGACTACGAAACATTTTTCTAACCTTCATAAGCTGGCTCGAACATACATGTAACAGGTCATCCGCCGAAGGGGAGGGGGTTGGTGGTCTGGCGCCGGAAGGGGGTCTGAGCCAAAATTTTGGGAGGAGGGGTTGGCCACTAAAAAAGGTCAAAAATCGAAAAAATCGCAATTTGTTGGCAAAAAATCGCCAAAAATCGCTAATTTGGGCTGAAATACAGCTAAAAAGTGCTGTTTTGCAACCGATTTTGGAAATTTTTGTGTCTGAAATTGTAAAAAATCGCAAAAATTTGCTCAAAAAATTACTTGCCAGAAAAATCGGAGGGGGGTCCGGAAAATCGTCTCGGGGGTCCCCATCCGGGGGGTCTGGCCTAAGTCGGGTGGGGGCAGACCCCCCAGACCCCCTGTTACATGTATGGGCTCGAACTGGGTCGAGTCGAGTGGAGTCGAGCCGAGCTTTTTCAGGCTCGGGAACATCTAACGGATAGTTAACAAAGCAGAATTTTCAATTTGATCGCAGAAGATGCTTACTATAGGTTCAATTTGCCTCCCGGCAATGTCCCCCCCCGGGTATTTGATTTGGACAATCACCTGCTTTATTTTTAGCACGATGTTTTGTGCGCAATCAAACGCTCAATGCAGTCGTTTCACCTAACTTATGTAGAAAGATGTATCAGAATTTTCCAGTAAGAGTTCTATTTAGCCATCTTAGACAGGGATTTTTAACACTTATACTATTTATTAAAAAGCATCTGCATGCAAATACTTTCATCTAGAAAGCGTTATTTTCTGTCGTGGCGCAGCAAAAAGAGAGACGAGCGCAGGCGCAGTAAGGCGTCTCTTGGTTTGGCCGCTGGCCAAAGTCGATATAATTGCGACCGCGCTGCATCTTTAGGGGCCGGCCTCGCACCTGCTTCAAAGACGGTACTGGTCGTTCGCGCCGGCGATGGGCGGACTTCCGGTTTATTTACACGCCGCCACACTTTCCGTCGAGAAATACTTCGGAACGCGTCCGGAAATGCTATGAAATGAAGGCTCCGCTCCAGAAAACCGGTAGCTGAAAAAATCGGAAATTAGCATAAAATCTCGAATATAGGGTATTTTTTCGCGATTTTTTCGATGGAATTAATAAAAATTAGTTAAAATGGGTTCGACTGTTCCGAAATACAGCTGAGAGAGCGCGCCACACGGCAAAACGGCGTAAAAATCGAAGAAAATCCGCTTTTTTCGAATTTCTTCGGACCGGCTGGTAGCTGGTCGTGTCCTCGTGCCAGCAGGTGATCTCCAGGGTTCAGAGAGTGTGAAAATTATCGCTTCTCGGCCTTTTGGCTAAGATCAAAGTGTAGGCGAGTTCATTTAGTTATATTCATTTTCGTATATATGTTTTACTAAATGTATCTATTTTCAGTATCTGTTCTTATCAGCTTAATCTCTGATACGTGTTCTATTGAACACAAAGAGATTGCCGATTTTTGGAGCCTGGTTCGGTGCGGAGGCTTGCTTCCCCTGAGCCGCGGGTTGGCCCGGTATTGCAGTACCTCCGGGATCGGCCCATTCCCCTGCGGGGGAGAATACTTATCTTACAAACTTCCACCTATTTCACCGCCGTTTAACAGATGTTGCTCCGTGATTGTGTTTTTCTATAGCGAGCCTAAACTGTCGCTTACACAAACTTTTACTAATTACAGCGAAAAGATCACGAAAGAAATACCCTAGATATGCTAGATTTTACAATATTTAACCTCTATGGAAATTTGTTCAGATAGCGCAGTTTTTGTGAAAAGAATCTTGCCGAAATTTTGACTAACAGTTTCGTGAAGAGTTCGAAGGCAGAAACGTTAAAAGATCGGCCAGAATACCAACAAAATAGACACAGCACAGGAGCCAGTTGACTAATTAGGTCAGTGGTACAATTATCGCATCATATAATTATCTAATTGTTGTCTAATTAATTAGGCCGAGCAAGCAACTGGTAGGAGTCGGTTGTACCAGACAGCTTCAGACTGGTTACCTAAAATGCAATATTTTACAACCCACTCCCTACCAGTGATGTGCCTAGCTCAAATTTCTAAAACTCGGTAAGTATTCAGTAAGTAAATCCAGAATTTTTGAAATTCAGTAAGTACGAGTAAGTACTGGGTTTTTCAAAGAAAACCCGGTAAGTACTCAGTAAACAATTCAGTAAACTCGGTAAAACCTTCAAAATTCAGAAATATAAAATTTATCTGAAAATGTTTGCCTGATACAGCTTTCAGCTACTAGAATCCGTTTTCATTGCTGATTGTTGAGTTAATGTAGCTCGACTTTTCAGAATTTTAATCATGTTTTGTGTTATTTTACATTATTTATTGTGCTAATTGGCATGCATGGAAAGCTTTAAAATATGCACAATATACATAGTGACTAGATGATGTGGCTTTAGATGAAAAGCCTGGCCAAATTCGTAGGCGAAGATTTGATCCAAACTTTCGCCATTTCCTCACAGTTCATCAGACTGATGCAAAAAACGTCAATCAAAATATAGCTAAAGTAGATATAGTTTCTATTTTTACATTAGCGTCTGATAGTCTGTTTGCAATTCTGCCGCGCAAAGAAAGCTTAGGTTATGCCAGCTGTGAAAATTGCAAAAAATTGGCAAAAATTGTGTTTTCGTCGTTAGCAGATCTATTAGCGAAAGAAAGAACCGTGTATTTTCTTGAACAGGTGCGGTGAGCTACCTATTGCAGAAGTTTTTACTCAGTAAACAACTCAGTAAATTACCGAGTACCCAGTTTACCGATTTTTTTTCTAATTGAGTAATTCAAAATTGAAACTCGGTATTCAGTAAGTAAAATTGAGAAAAATTTTTACCGGTAAGTAAAAGTACTTACTTTAATTCAAAATAACTAAGTACCGAGTAACTTTTACTCAGTAAATTTACTGGGAACAACACTGCTCCCTACCCTAAAACAAGTCCTGCCAGAGCCAGAGCCTAAAGTGCCTAAGTAGCTGCTAGAAACGTCGAAATCTTTACTATACCCCAACCAAGATAAATATTTTTTTACATATTTCTTGCGAAACTACGTAAATACGGTCATATTTTGTCTGAATGTTGCAATGGTTTAGAGGAGTTTATTGAAGGACTAAATGCGCTAAGCTGTGGGGCAGCAGGAATATATATACACGTCTGGTTGGTCTATAGATCTGATAGTCAGTCAAAAAATAGAGCGTATCTATAGCATAATAATAGTGTAATATTCTACTGTTTCTTTTGCTGCGTCAGCGCTCCAATCCCAGTTTTCTAACCAGTCTACTACGGTACCCTCATTTTTGTTAATTTCTTCGAAAAAAAAATCATCAAAAGACACTTTACTTACTGAATTTTTCTGATGTACTAAATAATTCAGTACGGTACCTCAGTTCAGGGTGATATGTACATAAGCATAAAGGTCCTATTTACAGGCTGGACTTGACGTAATTTAGAAATCGCACATAAATCTTCAAAAACATCGCATAATGATTGGTAGTCACACGAACAAACACAGCAGCGGCTAATTATGCATGTTGCCTAATTAGTGTACTAGACAATGATCTAATTGCCCATACAAGCAAAGGGGCGTTGGCACAGTACTCATTACAGTATAGTTCATTCTCACTACCTAAACATTGACTATGTAATTGTTATTGGGTTTATTAGGTAGCGTGGCTCATGTTTTACCCCGTTCTCAACTCTATGGAAACTTTGTAGATTAACTAAAGACAACTTTGTCTAAACTACGTACCTTGTTTACCTAGCTAAAATGCAACACACTGGTGATGAACGCTGATTCCCAGAACAAAAAACGGTGCTAAACCTTGAACTTACTTGCCATGTTGAAGTTGTGCATAGCATTTCTATTGATAAACGGATTAGTGATTGCTCAGCATGGAAAGTTTGCATCTCAAAAGGAAGTTGATGACACTGAGTAAGCCGAATTAATAAGTCAGTATGTACTATACTATTATATCTATTGTATAGGCATATTGAGGCTCATTTAGAAGGAGAGATAGAAAACCTGAGAACAAAAAACTTGACCGAACAACAGCGACAATTCTATTATTTCAAGATATTTGATGCTGACAAAAATCGAATGCTGGATGGACTGGAGATAATAAAAGCTCAGCAGCACGTCCACCAATCTGCTGGTTAGTACTGTAATTGCTTTTTACTTATTTACAATAGTCTTTTCATTCTTCCGTGCATTCATTGAGCGGCTATTTTTATATCTTTACATCTATTTTATGTCTTACTACTTTAATTCTTTTCATACAAAAACCAAAACAACAACAAGTTTGTCTATTAGTTTGTTCAGTTATTCCTATTAATTTTAGGGTATTTTTGTTGAAAATTGAAATACTGATGAGCGAAATAATTTTTGAAGTAGGTAGTTTGAAAGTATAATTGTATAGTATAAATTGATTTAATAGTAAACATTTCGATTTTAAGAGTCAGTTTCTGATATAATCGAGTTCTGCCCCTTATCCCTGTTTCCAAGTTGAAAATCAAACTTTAACGTTGCGCGTTGCTTTGGCTGGCCGTAGCTCGTCTAGAAGTCTCTCTAGGCAGCATTTTTTATTTCATTTCATAATTTCGTTGCGCTATCAATTTGATATATTGCGAAGGGCCAAAAAAACATGCAAAATTCCATAATTTTGCTATGTGCAAAACTTCAGTACCGGGCTTTTAACATGCATTTTGGTGAGAAAGTCAACTTAGAAACATTAAGCCACTTTATTTAGCAGGGCTCCGGCTGGTGTCAAAATATGTTAAAATAGATGTCACATGAACGGATAACATATTAAATGAATAAATGGCAACGCGTGGTGTCTGTCTGTCTGTTTGTTTGTTTGTTTGTTTGTTTGTACGGAACGTTCGTTTTTAAGCTTTAAGAGCGATTTTTTCTGGTATTTTCGGCGATTTTCTCGATCTTTTCGCAATGAGAGGCTGACACAATTTTGGGACTGCTATTTAGAATCGGAATTCCGTTAATATCTGATTATTAAATTAATGATTTCTTTCAAATCAACTTTGGGCAGTTTGTGCGAAGCACCGCTGTGCTGCGCGCATGGCAGTTGGCGACGTGGATAACCCGTTCGGCAGGTGTATCAATGTATCATATTCGGAGTTGACGCTGGGCAGGCTACAATTCAATGGTTTTTACCCAATTTTAAGGTTATGAAGCAACATTGAGTGACTGTCAGATCGGCTCCTACACGCCTTTTTGAGGCATAAGTGGCTGGAGCTGTCTTGATGGCGCTTGACAACAACAATGCAGAACAACTGCAAGTACAAGACACTGAGCAAGACGACCAAGATGCCTCTGAGCATGCCATCTCAAGCATCAACTACATAGGACAGAACTCTCTACATCCCCACAGCTAGAACCTGTCTTGAGACTATGTCTCTAGCTGCCATTGCCAAGTCCATTGGAATGGAGAACATGCCTGACTTCCAGCCTCAATTCCTCTACAGAGTCCGCAATGCGCTGTAATTGATCTACCCCAGTAAGGCAGATTGGGTGTCAATAGGTCCCCTGCGTCGATAGGTCCCAAGCCCCATCGACAGGTCCCAAACGACAATAGGTCCCCTGTGTCGATAGGTCCCAAACTAAATTCGGCTGACTTGCTAAAGGCCGGCAACCGGAACTCAAGTGCCCTCCAGGCATGGGCTGTCATAATAAAACATAATTGAGGCGGCCGGCGGTGATTACAGAAGGAGGAGCGACAATGATGTTTTTGTGTTTGATGTTTTTGTTCTCTTTCTCTGGAGACCACTCGCAGTTAATATGTGTCAACTGTTTTATACAGTGTTGTGGCCCAGTAAACGATTCGATTCGATTCGATGAATGACCTGGACAGGGTACAAGACAAAAGGTGGACCCCGGTAATAAACAGATCATGCCTCTTAGTTGCAATAGAGTGTAGGTGGAGGCGCGTGTTCATTCCTAGGCTGTTGCTACGTAATTATGGCCGATTACGGACGGTTGGAGGAGTTCTGTGCTAAAACTGAGCGTGGTACTCATCCCATGCTTCATTACCAAAGCGTACAACACGCTGGTTTTGTCTTTGAATTCGCATACAAAAGAGGAATTTTTATTACTATGCTATAAAGCCTTGGCTGGAGACACGCACTTTAAAACAGAAGAGGGATGGCGCTTTATCGCCTTTAATTTGCTTAGTGGCTTGGGACCAGTAGCCGTTTGAGCCTGACAAAACCAGATATTACCTTAGTTTAAATTTAGTAGTGAACGGATTTTTAAACAAGCACATTTCAGTCTGTAATTGCTATACTATTAAAGCTAAAAGTTTAGTAACTGCACTAAGCAAAGCTCATTTTCTGGGCTACCGAACCATTCATCGACTGCCGGTATGTACGAGTCCGTCCGGCAGCTACAAGACTGTAAAGGCATTTATTCTTAACCAAATCGGCAAAAATCATTAAAAAGCGAAATATTGATGAAAAAATTATAATCCAATAAAATCACTTAGCACCAAGGGATTTTTGGCCATGCTGAATCAAAATATTTCATTTATTTTGGAAATATCTTTTTGGTTTTAAACAACTGGCATATCGAGCGTATGTAAACGTGTTCATAATGCTGCCTGCAGATTTCACCCAGTCTGTGAAAGCGAGGGCAGCAAAAGCATAATGAGGGAGGGCGCAAAACTTCGTTTTAAGGTGCTTAATTGCTCGGGAAATGTTGACGCAGGTCGGCTGTAGTCATTTGGGACCTATTGACGGAGCTTGGGACCTGTTGACGCAGTCGGCTGCAGTCGTTCGGGACCTGTTGATGTTTGGGACCTATTGACGGGACCGGGGACCTATCGGCGCAGGGGACCTATTGTCGTTTGGGACCTGTCGACGGGGCTTGGGACCTATCGACGCAGGGGACCTATTGCCGTTTGGGACCTATCGACGCAGGGGACCTATTGTCGTTTGGGACCTGTCGACGGGGCTTGGGACCTATCGACGCAGGGGACCTATTGCCGTTTGGGACCTATCGACGCGATACCGTAAGGCAGCCAGAGACAATGTCTTACTTGAAAACCTGTGCATAGACGAGCAACTTTTCCTACCAGAACTGCCTTATGGGGAACGCTCCTCAAAGAGACGGGTGCTGTGCCTGTATGGCATCCCTGTCCACGAGACAGAAGCCAACATAGAAACATGGTTAAAGGAAAAGGGACTCAAGCTGACTGGAGGTTTCCGTTGGCTGACCTTCCGCACCACAGGCAGATCGATCCAGATAGAAGCTCCCAGAGAGCTGGAGATTCCAGGTTTTCCTGGCACCAATCATCCATGGTCAGGAAGAGGAAAATCAACATCTGGTACTGGGGAATGGAGCGCTGGTGCAAGCGGTACTGTACTGTACTGTACTTTTACTCCGGATTAACAACCAACACCATGCAACGCACAGTAAACGGTTGGAGTCATAAAACTACACTCAGAAATAATTAAAAAAGGGTGCCTCAAAAAAGGACATGACAGTAAACACTGCAATCCACCAGAAGCCAAGACTGCTGAGGAGGTAGTCACAGTCCTAATCGATGAAGTACCAACTGAGGAAGGTCAAGAGCGGCCAGTAGCTCATATCGAGACACCACATTTGCCAAAAGGAAGCTACAGCAAGGTAGCTAGGAGTTCAGCAGTGGTTTTGCCACCTGAAAAACAACAGCTTAAGGACAGACTGCACACTGAGTATGGCAACAATGTCACTGCCTTCTTTACCAAAAGCTTTGTTTTCTCAAATCACTACCCCTGCAAGTTTGTTGTGGATGGAGAGACTTTCACTTCCACAGAGCAGTACCTCTTCGTCAAAAAGGCCAGGCATTGTGGCAAAAAGAAGACAGAGCAGCAGATGAAAGAAAACAATGAAAGTTCGCTGAACAGCAGCTGGAGGTAGCCAATGAGGCAAAGTTCAGGCAAAACTCAGAACTACGCCATCAACTTTTCTTGACATGTGGCACCAGACTGGTGGAAGCATGTGCAGACAAGTTGTGGGGAAGTGGCCACAGACTAAGAGACCCTAAAAACAACAACCCTGATGAATGGACTGGACTCAATGTGTTTGGTGACCTACTGACACATCTGCGAAGAAGACTCATGAGTGAATATCCAGCAGAATCTAAAGAAGCTAGAGAAGCAAAAAAAGGTGTAAAACGTGTGCTCAGTGCCTTTCTCAGTGATGATAGTGCAGATGTGACTGGTAAATTAGCTAAAAGCATTAGTTGTTTATCCAGTGTATAGGATTGCACAGATTAGTATACTGCCAATGCCAATGCAATACAGTTACCTACTTGATACTTGTTGATTAAAAAAAAATACCCAAAAACTTGAGCTATTCAATACCGCCGTTAGCACCCGATCCATGATGATTGTGGTGCAATATTCGCGATGCTATGCGAATGACGTGCATGGCATTTGGTGTCCTCTTTGACATCGTTTGGGTGTGAACTAAACGATTCGGTAGACGTACCGCATGACGGCCGCTATGCTATTTTAGAATTGGAATTCCGTTTACGGTATTAATGATTTCGTTTTGGCCTCTTTTAAATTTTGCGCTGACTTTGTGGCATGTAACTACAGCCATGTGAAGCGTATGATTACGGTGTTCAGTTATTTGTTTGTGGGCCTAGATTTTGTTTCAAATTTCGCGCTGACTTTGAAGCATGTAACTACAGGGGTAGGGTACAGTTTGGTGTGGCCGTTTGGGTGTGGGCCGTTTGGGTGCGGCCGGTTGGGTGTGGGCCGGTTGGGTGCATGTCCCGTTTCGGTGCAGGGCCGGTTCGGTGTGGGTCGGTTCGGTGTGGGCCGGTTGGGTGCGACATAGTTCCGGCAGGTCCGTGTGGTGCTTTGAGTGTGACCTGTTCAGTTCCAATTAAGAGGCTAATGAGAGGTGTCAATCACTCACACAATAGATCTGAGACAGCATAGCTATGCCGGCTTAGGCATCAATTAACCCTATCGAAATGACCACCCCTTTCTCTGCTTTTCCCGGATTTGCAAGTACCGGAGTTTTCCACTTAGTATCCCAGGGGATATAACACGGAAAATCACGTTTCTCGGTGAAACTGATCAGCTTAGTACGGCCGCCGGTAATCGCGACTGCAGTTTCATGGTTCCCACTTTTAAAACTGACGCAGCAGGTGCTACTCACCCCTACTGTCTCTACAGTAATTAACGGAAAGTCCGTACGCATAAACTCTGTAGCTTCATTGTAGCTTGTTGAAACCCCCATTCAACAGCCTTCATTGGTGCAAGCCCTCCTACGGCAACAAGAGTTCTATCAACAACAACAACAAGAGCAGATGCAACAATTCCTGGCCGTTCACCAGCAGCAACAACAAGCCCACCAGCAGCAACAACAAGCCCACCAGCAACAACAACAACAAGTGCTCCACCTCCTAACAAGTCTTCGCGAGCGTCCGCCCAGGCAGCCTCAGCTTTCTGTCAACCTTCCGCGTCCTTCTACCTACTGTTTCGATCAGTCAGCCAACGATGTCTCCTTCGCTCACTGGTCCGCTGATGTCATCTCCTTCGTACAGCAGTCTGGTCTGCAATGGTACAAGGTTCTCGAAGACGCTCTCGACCCTGACGCGCGACAACAATTCCATTCGCTTCCGCCAGACCAAGCCACAACTCTCGAGTCAGCTCTCACCGCATTGGAGCCGCTGTTGCAACCCGAAGAATCTCCAATCCACATCGCCCTCTCACTCCTTCAACATCAGCCAACTCCTGACGTCATCAAGTTTTCCCACTTTTTCAAGCAACAGTTCTCTCGTCTCCCTGATGCCAACACCCTCGCCTCCGCTTTCTACATCAATCTGCTTCCTCACCACGTCAAGAAACACATGGTTCACCATCTCTCAGATCCAACTCGCCCTCATGACATCCACGCGGTGGTTACAGAGGCCATCAGGTACCACAACACCGAGCAAGCAGTTCACAACTCTCTCACTCAACGTTCGTCTCCCTCTTCACCCCCACAACAACGCGCGTCCACTGGTTCCCCTCCCAGGTGTTACAAGTGCGACAAAGTTGGCCATCTCGCTCGTCACTGTCATTTGCAACCGGTCTCTTCCAAGTCTACTCCTATCAAGTCAACTCCCATCTCTCCTGTTCATCCAGTCATTCGCCGTACTGCTCTTCTCAACTCTCAGCCGTGCTCTCCTTCCCCTTCACCTCAGGACACTTGTCAGGCACAGAGGCGGCCACGTCGACACTCGTCCGAGGAAGGTGCACACCAGCTCACGTCGTTCGCTAGCCGAGCCACCGGTGTCATCACATGGTTCAACTCTCGCTATGGATTCATCTCAAGCTCCGATTCTCCCCAGCACTACTTCTTTCTCCCATCTCAACTTCACTCTTCTGTGTCCCAGCTTGCGATGCGCGGCAGAGAGGAGGTTCAATTTGATGTTCTGGATGGCCAGCCTCACTATGTGGCGGTCAACATTACACCCACTGCTTCTCGGTCGGCTTCTGGCTCTCATTCCCACGGTTTCTACTCTCCCGGTTCTCACAGTTCCTGCTCTCCCACTGTTTGTGATACCAGACGATCGTCAGACTCGGACGTGCCCGCAGATCGACGCTCGTTTGGGGGGGAGTGATGCAAAAGATTCACACTATATAACCCATACTGGTCTAACTCTTTTGTCATTGTTGTTTTGTCAGTAAATCTCCCTCTCTCTTCACTAGGTAAGGTAGCACATCATTATAAGTTCATCGATCAACATTCTAAAATCAGTGTATTCATGGTTCTAACGGAATAAAAAAGCGTGTGTATTTGAATACTGTGTTCTGAGTAAGAAGAGTAAATTTTCAGTACAGAGAACTCCTCTCTCCTTGCCTTTAGGATCTAAAGAATACAGCTTTGTTGGAGTAAAAGAAAATACAAAGCAAATGCGGGCGTCGTCTTAGTAGAGTGTAGTGGTGGGTGGTAGAGCAACACAAAGCCAAACAGTAAACACTCAAACCAAACCGACCTGCACCGAACTGGCGCACACCGAATCGACCCACACCGAAACGGGACACACACCAAACCGACCCACACCGAACCGGCCACACCCAAACGGCCCACACCCAAACGGCCACACCGAACTGGGCGGCACCCAACTACAGCCATGTGAAGCATATGATTACGGTGTTCAGACATTTGTTTGTATGGGCCAGTACATAAATCGCCTGCTCGAAAAATCGATGCGGTACAGACAAACGGTGTGATGTGGTACACAGTTTTGTTTCGTGAAATCGCCTAATCTGCTGGAAACTTGAAAAACAACAAAAAATTGTGCAGCAAGAAAACGGAAAATTCAGTAGGGGGCCGTACATAAATTTGGAAGTTCGGTGAGGGGGTGGGGGGTTGGTGCAAAAACTTTGCCTAGCTTCGCATGGGGGTGGGGGTACAAGATTTATATCCTGCGTAGCATGTACGCATGTATCACGATCAGCTTTTTTATAGCATGTATCACATTACATACGCCTGTATCACGATCAACTTTCTTATGCGCGCGAAGCGCGCAATGGCGTCTAGTTAAATGAACGCCAAGTGGAGCCATAAATTCACAAACCCTTTTCAGGTTTATCATAATACTCATGAATATCTGTTAGTGCACCAACGCACAGCCCTCTAAGCAAAAGTTCGATTTTTAACTTGGAATACCAAGACTCGATCGGAGAATCAGAGAATGACTCTTAATTAATTTTAATTTCAATAAATGTATTTTCTAAAATGAACCTATAATTGATTTGAAAATCAAGTTAATTTGATAGTGTCACATCACTATTCCAGTTCATTAGTAACTCTTAAAATACAAATATTTATTTATATGTAGACATTACTGACTTCCTATTTAGGCAGACAAACTGAACTGCCATTACTAACAGATGATCAGTTAGAGGAGATGGTTGACATGGCGTTGAAACGCGGAGATGCCAACAATGATGGATACATTGATTTCAGCGAATTTATCAATCTCTACAACCAAGATGTCAAAGCCAACGAATAAACAAAATCTAAAATGATTCTGCAATTGTTGAGGGAATTATGATACAAGTGAAATTCACTTAAGACGCAATTTCTGAGAGGATTTAGGGTTTGATAAGGGAGCCCCCAAATCGGGTCAGGGTCACATCACCGATTTGGCTCATTTTTATATATGTGAGAGTATATGACGAAAAAATAAGAACCGCAAAGGATGAGCTCCGGTAGACCCCCAGAGCGCCAGGGCCACCCTCCAAATAGGGGTGGTTGGGCTGAAAGAAAGAAAAAAGTACCCTAAATTCAAAGCATGATTTTAAGCTCATGCTTGCTCGTAGGATGAAAGTGGGCACACGAACAGATGCGGCAAGACTCCGAGATTTCGAAAATGGTATCTAGAGCGCGGTTGTAAGCTCCGCACCGGCTGTGAGCTCAGCTGTAAGAGCTTTTTCTTCTTCCAAAGCACAGAAGACAGACTGGAACTAATCGGAAGAACGTTGAGGAGAACCCGCGGGTTCGGTAGAAGCCATACAGAAAAATTCCGATGAATCACCAACTCAAGGCTAAAGAGAAGTCAGTATTGAGAGAAAGCATAAAGCGTGAATGACGGCCGCTCCGTTAAACAGAGCGGGGTGGCCTAAGCCACGCCCACAATGAAGGCGATTGGTCGCTGAACGCAGTTATCAGCGATAGTAAAGATGACGTTGTATACAAAGGCTCAGAATGTGGTCAATGTAAGGAAATGCGTAAGTATTAGAGGCGCTAATGACTTCAAACAAAAACCTATTTAAGGTTTGTCACCTCTTTATACTATTTTGTTTTGTAATATTTTATGATCTGCTTTCTATTTTGTAGTTCATAAAAGTCAAAACAGTGCTTTTTGGTGTATGGTGGGTTTACACCCCCCTTTTTGGCTAAGTGATGTTGCTGAAAAATGCTGAAAACTTTTTGATTATGTACTGATATATAATAATGAAACATCTGAAAAATTCCCCCACAATGCTATTTTATGCGTTTTTAAAAGGCAACTTCTTAAAATTTTCTCGCTAACCAGGTGTCCCTAAGCTTTTACATTGACGTTTTTCTAAGGCCTGGGTCACTGTTACTGTCGTTTAACAGCAAAAATACAACTATTATAAAAAAATTGAAAAAATAATTGAAAAAAATTGCATAATTGAAATTTTCCGAGGTTCTATAATTTAATTAAAAAAATAATTGTAAGTGAGAATAATGGAAAACGATTTCAATTAATTTAATTTAATTTAATTTAAATGAAATTAATAATGGAGCCCATAATTTAATTGTAATTGAATTGAAATTCAAATTCCATAATTTTCCATCACTAGTATGCGTACTCATACAGTGTTGGCCAAAAATACACCCCCTGGCCTATTTTGGAGTTTTCTAAATACCAAATAAAAGATAATCGGCACAATTATTATCTCCTTATGGGAGCGCCGTTAAATTTTTGCCTCGTAGCCAAAGTTGTAGCCGGGCCCGAGCTCTGTGCTAACCTGTGGTGTAATTTGCGCAACGAGAAAAAAATCAGATTTTTCTGTAGTTGGGAAGAATGCGATTTTTTCAGTTATTTAGAATCTAAAGAGAGAGCTTGGAGATTTCAAAAATATATTCATATTGAGTACAGAACACCATAGTAGAGAGCTTTGGTAGAACTTTCGTGATGACGGAAACTCTCCAGCGGTTCCGTAACTCTTTGCAACACACCAGATTTTATGAGTTGTATAAAAATATCTACTGACTGCAGTTTTTTGAAGAACTGTCTGTCACTTTTCGTGTGAGCTGTAATGCTCTCAATTTTGTTGTTATGACAGGTTCTCGACAAGCGCAAAATCAATATTCTTAACGGCTCAGAAGCAAGCACGCTCCAAGGATATACGCGTAGTATTTTTTTGTATCGATGGCCAATCAGACTTTTCGCAATCTTTCAAAAATCTTGCGAACCCTCATGAAAACTTTTAATTGATTTTGCACCCACACGAATTAACACAGAAAAAAGACACGTGTCCAGCGAACCTGTGAAGGTTGACACATTTCTGAAACATGAATGAAATTTTCTGTGCGTGACACTAAAGTGGCACTATCTGTTGCAAGGAGATAGGAGTTATTCGCGAAAACTCACAGCTCACTCATTTTTGAAATATCCTTCAATACCTAGCCAAGAACAGCTATATTTTAGTGTATGTATAATCATATATATACAAAGAAACAACAAGAACACCAATCTAATCCAGTATCAACTACTTTGACTGTTGTTATTATTATTGTTCTTGATATTGTTGCTATTGCTGGATACAAGGCTGATCTTCGGCAATCTAAAGCTGGAACTGCGTCGTTTCTTGGCGTCAGGGTTGGTGGAGAAGTAGCAGAACGCGGCCACCACCACCAAAATGTTGAGCACGAACACGAACACCACGAACAACATGCTGATGTCGAACACACTCACTGGCTCCCCCACTTCTGTGTGTCCGAACTGGTTCGGCGGTTCAAACACAGACTGGTTTGACTGCACTCCATCATCCATTTTTACTCTTTGCTGTCACAGTTGTCTGCAATTCTAGGATTAGGGCAAAGAACCGCGCAACTTGACCTAAAACTCTACCTACACTGATCATACATACACTCGTGTATGTAACAGTGGGGTCTGTCCCTAACCAACATAAGCCTGAGCCCTTCTCCGAGACTGTTTTAAACTTTGAATCAGTTTTAAAATGAGAAGCCCAATCTTTAAAATTGGAAGAATGTAAGCCTCTCTCGAATAGACACCCCTATAAATATAGCTTGGAAAAACGGAAGTCTATGTCTAATCGAGAAAGTACGGTGCATAGATACTGTAAAATTAAAAGTATATGAACCTACTATAAACCTGAGACCCTAACAGAAAATGCAGAGCTAGGTAGCTGAACACGTAGAGACGGCCTCAGCCAGCACGGCGCAAACAGTGACTAAACGAAAAAGGCCATGATTTATTTAAGAGCGCAGTCGACGCCTGCTTAATTGCCTTTGACGGAGTGCCTATTTACTACTATACATACGTACATGCGTCTTTCCTACCTCTCTTATTGAAACCGCTCACTCACTCAAGCACTAATTTGACTTGGCTGCAATCACGGAAATGGATAGACACCGCAGAAACAAGATGCTGCTCAAACCGGGAACCACCTTAATTGGACCTTGTGGCACTAATTTTAAATCGCTCTAGGAGAAAGCCTAAAGCAGGTTAAATCCAATACTTGCGCTTATTTTGTTTGTTAGAAGCGAGAAAGGAGATTTTACAAGTTTTCCATATTTTGCATGTTTTATATACACATTTTACACATTTTGCAAATTTTACACATTTTTGCAGATATCGGATGGTTTCTTCTTTGTCGATTGTTTTGTTGAGCTCAGCTAGCAGTGGCAGTTTTAGGGCAGTCAAAAAAGGAGCGTGTTTTGGATTGAAAGAACTGGACTTTTTGTGCTGTAGTAAGTTCAAATGTTAAACGCGACACTTTTCACCAAATCAATACGAAAATCAAGCACAAAGATCAAGGACAGTACTAATAATTCAATGCATATAAAGACAGAGACATAAACTTCCAGTCTAAAACATTCAAGTGTCACAATATGTTTACCAATCATAGCGTATGATCGACAGGTGAAACCAACTGGCCAGTTGGCGTGCCGGCACAAAAGGCGTGATTAAGACTCAATTTATTTTGTTTGCTTTCCATTTTGCGTCACTTTAGAACTATATTTACTGTCAATCAGCTGTCAGATTCTGCTGTTTTCCCTCGCCGACCGGTCATGCACCTTTGCCTGTTGCTGTGCTTTTCTTCCATCGCGCTCTCCAATGGACACCGAGTTTTTCTGCGCAGGGCCCCTGGAGCTTGGATGGATCAGGAGACTTTGGCACCGCAAATCCCACTAAATCAGGCCCCCCTCTGGGCCACCAGACTTCTGAGGTGACTTTTGGCTTGTCTGCCTTCCAATCGTTTGTTTGTACAATGTAACTCTGGGGTCTACCACCCCCGCGACATTTCGGCTGCAGGGCTAGAATTTTCAATTGCTGATGGCGGATGAAAGCGTTTGATGGGCAAGTTGCGCTCAGGGGTTGACCCCTCCTCTGACTCTGACCTACCACCCCCATGCCGCCGCTACCCGATTTTTTTTCACCGCTCCGAATTTTCTGCTAAGAAATTTTTGGTGCATAATTTTTGCAACTTGCAACTTTTCGAATTTTAGCGTTGAAATTGCTCAAATTGCTTGGAAATCAGCTCTCGTTTTCTGCAGTTGAGCACTAATTAACGAATTTTAACCCGAAACTCCACTTTTGGCACTGTACGCACCTGGCTCAAACCCCCAATCCCATTCCCCTTCGCATGTATGTACGTAACATCCCATCTGCTGAAGGGGGTTGGTTTGGTTGGGGGCTGGCCTTTACCGGGGAGTTCAGCCTCTAAATTCGGGGTACAGTAGTAAAAAATGGCTAAATACGGTATTCTTGGTTAAAAATGGCTGAAAAGTGGTATAATTATGGGCTCAGGTGCAGCTAAAAAAGCACTGTTTTACAGGCAATTGTAAATAGAAAGTGGCCCTAAAATTGCGTCCGAGAAAAATCAGACCGGGTTGGTCTTTACAGGGGCAAACCCGTGTTTACACCGAAAAACATATGTTCCCCGGATAAAAAATAGAAAAGGCTGTACATATGTTGTTTTTTAGACTAGCACTAGACAGGCAACGCTCTCCGATGCTTCACTACTTGATGGTTAAGTCAAAGCGGATGGGCTGGGACGAAAAACGAGAACAGCGATATGCCATAAGATTGGGATAATTGCGCCCGGTTGCATTCTACGTATGGCGGATAAAATTGGCCAATCATTTTAATAGGAAGAATAAAATTTCTCTCCCTCCACCTTGCTTTGCACCTACCACCGCTGCCCTTTTTAGGACCTGCAGATGCTTTTAGTTTCGTAAATGAGACCACCTTTTGCAGACACCTAATAAGCCTAAAGTGGTTTCAGCAGTCCAATTTGGATTATAAATAATTCTACAACATTGCGCGCTCTGTAATAGGCGTGTTGTTAGTGTGCTAGGATTTTTATTTTGTGAGTATTTCTGTAACCAGTTTCATCCTCACCATATATGGTACCCCCACCCATGGCCATACGAAATCTGAACAGAGTGGTACCATCTATGGTACCGGTACCTGTACCAATGCCAAAGTAGGGGTACCACCATCATATATGGTACCACCACAGGCCCGGAACGCGGGGGTACCATATATGGTGTCGGTGCCATAAACGGCGTTAAGTGCCTGACTGTAATAGGCCAGACTCAAAACTGTTTGAAAAACAACAGAAAAGACCAAAATTGGCCTGTCTAAACAAATAGTCAAAGCTGTAAGAAAATTTGCATAAAACTTATATTAATGGGACCTGCCCAGGTCCTGTTTCTTGCCTGTTTCTTGGTTTATACGGTATGTGTGTAACATGTGTATTTCTTTCTGTTCTGAAAAGACTCAGGAAGGCACTAAAAATTATTAGGAATCGTAAAACTAAACCAGAACACTCAGAACTTTAGCTGGAGTTTTTTCGGCGATTTCGGAAAAAACCGAAAAATAACAGCCCGAGGTTTTTTAGGAAAAATATCCATCCCTGCAACTTTCTGCCCTCAGAATACCTGTTAGGTACAGGATTCTACGCTAAGTGTGAAACGTTTGATCGTGAGGGGCTCGCGACTAAGTGAACTGAATTCAACCAAATTTCACACAAATACTGCCATGGGTAACTTAGATGTCTGCCATTTTGGGCAATATTTATTCAACAAATCGTGAAATCAGTCGTTTTCAAAGTGGCCCACTCTGTTGTTTAGTCTTGGATTTTCCGAGAGAGAGAGAGAGAGTGTGTGTGTGTGTGTGTGTGTGTGTGTGTGTGTGTGTGTGTGTGTGTGTGTGTGTGTGTGTGTGTGTGTGTGTGTGTGTGTGTGTGTGTGTGTGTGTGTGTGTGTGTGTGTGTGTGTGTGTGTGTGTGTGTGTGTGTGTGTGTGTGTGTGTGTGTGTGTGTGTGTGTGTGTGTGTGTGTGTGTGTGTGTGTGTGTGTGTGTGTGTGTGTGTGTGTGTGTGTGTGTGTGTGTGTGTGTGTGTGTGTGTGCACATTTACCGTCAAATGTGTATGGTAATTGGTGTATTATACACATTCAACAAAACAACGTGTATTTTTGTGTATGTGTACGTATTGTACTGAAGATGAAATTTTTTGGTAGGTTTTGTGAGCCAGATGTGGTTGAAAAATCAAATCTCCCAATGTCTGCTTCTTGAAACCTTTGGTAGCTTTGAAATCGAGTTACTTAGGCCGATTTTAGGGTTTATGAGGATATTTACTGTTTATTACTGCAGCAAAAACGTCGATCGAAATTTAGTTTTGTGTTCCAAATGTTACGGCTGTTGCTGATCAAATAAACATACACATTTTGAGCACTGTTTGTGTATGGTAATGTGTATCGGAATTTTCAATGTGTATTTTGTGTGTGATAGATGTGTGTGTATGTGTATACACAAACAACAGTAACGCCCACTCAGTTTGAACTGAGCCACATCAGATCACAGGATTGGATCTGAGAACTGATCGTTGTGATCTTTCTGTCCCGAAACCACTGATAAATTGCACGAGACCATCGGGGTCATCTTGGTTCAGCGTTTACAACAGCCGTGCGACGCAGTGGCTTTCAGCGTTGGACAACTGTGTCGCATGAAAGTGCAGTCTGCGCCTTGAGACATCTAGTGCACTTCTTTGCGTTATTGCTTGCAAAACACAAAAACACTCGCTTTCTGCTATTCCGCCCCTTTTCCTTTATCAGTTTTGCTGAGCTAGCTGACGTTGAAAATGCAGTTTAGCACGATCACGCTTGAAAATCAGGGAAGTGGCTCAGAATATCTTCAACTAAGTGAAACTGACCCTCTAAGCAACCGAGATAGCTTAAAATTGGCTGGTAGGTACAGGTACCCTAGGTACTATATTGATGTTAATTCTGTTCACACAGACGCGTGTCACTAACGATCAAACTTTGAACACTTAGCTTGGAATGAACCCCTGTCCATGCGTTTTCGAAGGCTAATTTTAAATCATTTCCACAAGATTACAAGGCGCTGTCGATCTAATACGGTCACTTGATATTTGTCAATACATTTGGAAGTCAAGTGCAAGCATTGTTTGTATAATTAATGCACAAACGAGCCCGATCGCTCACCGGTTCCGCTTTAGGCCGACAATTATTAATCGAAATCCCCCTCAGAAATGCGTCTCACCGTCTGTGCAGTGCTGCTGCTTGTGGCCATGGGCCTCTGTCTTGGACAGATTCAGGTTCCAGCCAGTTTCCGACTCTCTTCTGCCTTCCAACAGGAGTCCAACCCCTTCAAAGTGGGATCAGGGTAAGGCTTTCTGCATGCGCACTTCTCTATGTACTGTACATGTAACAGGTCATCCGCCGAGGGGAGGGTGTAAGGGCGGACATGACTGAGGGAGTGGTAAATTTTCAAATCCTGTAAGGGGTAGCGGCGGCTGAAGGGGTGAGAGGATGATAAGCCAAAAAGTCCGATTTTTTGCTAAAATCAATGTTTTTAAGCTTATTTTTCGCTAAAATTGGTTGGAATAAGTTATTCTGAGCTCATTTACACCTAATCTAGGCATACTTTTATCATAGTTTTCTGTACCCACAAAATTATTCCTGAGGACGGTAACGGCGGTCTGAGGGGACAACCCCTCCGTGCCCCTTTGCCTTTGTCTGGTAGAGGGCGGTCTGGCGCCGGCGGTTGAGTCTGAGTCCAAATTATAGGGAGGGGTTGGGTGCTAATAAAGCGCGAAAAAGGTTTCGGTTAAAAATCGTCAAACAAAAATCGGTAATTTGGGCTCCAATCATACATGTACTAGGGGGGTTTGGGAGGGTTACTCCCCCCAGCTGGAAAGGCCAAACCCCCCTCCCTCACCCCCGAGACAGGTTAAGGGACCCCCCCGACCAAAAATACAAGTACTAGTGGTGGCTCCAGTATTAACAAACTGGGTCAGAAATCACTAATTTTTAGCCTAAAATTCACTTGAAAAGCCTTTGGAAACCGAATTTGGCGCTTCCACTGCTGATATTTAAGAGAAATCGGTGTTTTTGGAAGCCCTTTTTGTCATTTTTTGCTTGTTTTTAGCTTTAAAAAGCTATTTGGCAGCTTAAAATTGCGATTTTTAGCATCCTTACTGAAAAAAACGTGCTATAAACGCATTTCCAGGCGTTCTGGAGCTTTTTGAAATTTTGGACCCCACCTCTGGACGAAACTCCCCTCGACCCCCATCTGAGGAAACCCCCCGAACCCCCCTACCCCCAGGTCGGCCCGGAGCTGTTACATGTATGCCTCCAATACAATTAAAAGTGCTGGTTTAATGACGATTTTAGCAGTTTTAGTGTCAGAAATTCCAAAAAATTTTAAAAATTTGCTGAAAAATACTTGCCAGGAAATCGGAAGGGGTGTGGAAAAGTCGTCTCGGGAAGACTAAAAACGAGGTTAAAAATCGCTTTTTAAGCTGCCAAATAGCATTTCAGAGCTGAAAACAAGCAAAAAATTATAAAAGGGGCTTCTAAAAACACCGATTTCTCTTAAATATCAACAGCGGAAACGCCAAATTCGGTTTTCAAATGCTTTTCAAACGAATTTTAAGCTAAAAAATTTGTCGAGTAATTATTTACGGGAGTTGGCTATTAGTCAGTGGACCTTCAGTTAGTTACGTACAATGTACCTACGTATGTGTATGATACCAGACCATCTGTTGTTTCCAAGTGTTCTATAAAGTTTAGTGAATTCGACGCTCCAATTGGTTACTTGCCGGAGGCAAAATCGGCGGCCGGCGCACTGCTGCGACAAAGAATGAACAAACGACATCACGACAAGAAGAAAGACCTCTACAGTCTACGATTGGGAAAGAAGGACCAGAGATATGCGCTACGAATCGGAAAGAAGTTTCCGGGGGCTTGAGACGTTCTGAGGCTTTTGTAGGCTACATAGTACGCTTTATTGCACAAAATAAACTCTACAGATAGCCCAGATCTATTTCATCGTAGATGGTTTCAATTGAACGTCTGAAAATTAAAGTTGATTGATAGTTGGACATTCCATGCTTCAGCCAATAATGCTGGCGGCACGGGAGGCACTTTACGCCTTATACGGTACTGTATGTCTGTATGCTTATCACCTTCACATACAGTAACACAGTCAGGCACTTAACGCCGTTTACGGTGCCGGTACCTAGGGTTATAGAACCACTATATATGGTACCTTCACGTTAGGAGACTGTGGTGGTGCCATGGTAGCGGTACCTACCATATACTGTATGGTACCGGCACCGTAGAATGGCACTACTACCATGTATGGTACGACATCTGAACGGAGTGGTACCATATATGGTGCCACGCACTGACAGTCCCCGAACGAAACGGTACCACTACTCAACTGTACGTACCGACCGGCAGACATGGGCTAGGCTAGTATTTCGGATGAGAAGGTGGTAATTTTTCAAATCTTGAGGGGCGTAGCAGCGGCCTGAGGGGGGTCAACTCCCTCACCCCCTTTGCCCATATCTGCGTGCCGGTTTCAGTGCCTGACTGTAATATCATCATAGTGATTACTTTTCTACTTTTTTGAATAGACCTTTACGGTGTGGTAATTTAGTTACAGACGATAAATACAAAATAGAGCAAAAGCAGGCATAAGCATACTGTAGCAGAAGACAGTACACACCGTAAAGTACCTAGCCGATTACTGCATTGCAATTGAGCGCAACTTTTTCCGTTTGCTAGCCTCTTTCCGACTATTTCTGGCCGTAATCACGCCAACCAATCGTTCGAAGATGGAATGAACCTAAATAGAAAAAAACAGTAGTAGACAAAGATGTAGAATAGAATGCCAATTACCATTGGATTTCCCAAGGCGTGAAAGAGGAACATGGTCACAGCCAAAGTGAGCTGGAGAATTGTGGTGATTCCGGACAGGAAAAATATCAGTCCTGCGTTCTGTTGGCCACTGTAGCTGACTATGGTAGCAGCAAACCAGTAGATGAGGTGTAAGGGCAGCAGCCAGAACAGTGCCGCCCGATTGGCTCTGCAATTTGACTGCGTAGTAATTATGAAATGGTCTGGCTTAGAGACACAGAACTTTATCGGAAGTAGTGTTGAACAAGCTTACCCAGCCACTCTGCGTTGTTTCTTGTTAGAATTGTGGATTGGGGGTCTGATGTCCATGCCTGCCGCTTCCACCAGAACTGCTGTAGTGGCTGAGGCTACCAAAATTGGCAGTAGACTCAGCAGTAATAGGTAATCGTCAGAGTAATCCAGCCAGCATCTACATAGATACAGTTACTTTCTATTTAGCCATGCTTTGCCTTGATTCAGTAGCTCTGAACAGTTGTACTGTACTTGCACTTAAAATTGCACTGTGATTACAAACAATACTCACGCTCACACTTATTTACACTTAGATAATAATAGACTGACACTTACACTTAGTACTAGACTCACGCTCACACTTCTTACACTTACAGTGGGGTGCAAAAGTTTAAACGCACCATGTCCTCTTCAAGGAAAACTGACTTTTCCCTGATTTGTTGGAGGTAATCGGTAAGTGTTATACACCGTTACACAGTGGCGTATCCAGGATTTTGGAAAGGGGGGGGTGTAAAATTTTGAAAGTGCCTTGTTGGGCCGCTGCCCAACCAGGGTAAGAAAATTTAGCAAAATTAGCCTTCAAAAACGCGTTTAAAACGCATTCCGAGCTTAAAATTAACAGAAATTTCAAGCTTTAGTAGTTTATAATGGCCTGGTTGGGCTTCTGCCCGACCAGGGCGAGAAAATTTTGAAAATTTGGCTTTCAAAAACGCATTTAGAAGGCATTCTGAGCACAAAATAGACAGTTTTAGTACATAATTCATTAGTTTCTTATATTTTTGACAGACTTTTTCTTCCTACCTCCACCGCAAAGGGGGGGGTGTACACACCCTACACCCCCCCCTGGATACGCCACTGCCGTTACATAGCTTGAGATGTTGCGAAGAGGTTGGCGCAGACTGCACTGCAATGCGTTGCTTTATAGTAAAGTTATAGCCAGTCTAAGCCGGACTGTCAGAAAAAGGGTTAGCAAAAGTTTAAACGCACTTTCAAAATTCTACAAAATCGGACTAAAATTTAGTGATGTAAAAAATTAATTTAATTGTAATTGAAATTCGCATAATCGGCCCGTTTTTAATTTCAATTCAATTAATTTAATTTAATTGAAATTCAAAAGTTGTGCCATAATTTAATTGTAATTTAATTGAAATTCGCCTGGAATTTCAATTATATTTTCAATTATTTCCTGTTGTGAATGTAAGGAAATGCGTAAAGTAGTAGAGGCTCTAACGACTTCAAATAAAAACCTGTTTACGGTTTGTCACCTTTTTAGACTGACCTCACTATGTTTTGTAATATTTTATGCTCTCCTTTTGGTTTCGTAGTTCGTTTTTGCGTTAATAAACTAAAGGTTAAGAATGTCTTATACTGTCCGATTTTCTAAGTAGTACACCAGCAATTAATGCAATTTCTCTGTTCTTATCTAAGATAAATAAACGTTTGTGATTCAATTGAATTTCTCATTTTGGTCATACATAATGTATTAGTGCTGTACCCAGAGGGTGCGGGTTTGGTACACCTCTTTCCGGTGGAGTAAAAAGTAAAAATCCGCTGAAAATAAAAAGCACTGTCCTACAGTACGGACTAAAACTGTTAATTTCTGCTATTTTACCCTCCAGGACGGCTTCTAAATGCTTTCTTAAAGGCTAATTTTTCAAAACTTTTCAAAATTTTAATCCCTGTGAAAGAAATCCTGTGTACACCACTGGAATGTACCTTTTTTTTACTGAAATGCAATTTTTGGCTCAGTTACGCAAGTATTGGGGGTCTCGGGTATTGGTATTGGTATTGGGGTACTGCGCTTTTCAGGTATTGTTCGCACTCTAGTACTGATATATAATAATGAAATAACTATAAATTTCCCTTAGAATGCTATTTTATGTGTTTTTAAAAGGCAACTTTTTTGCTGTTGTTGTAGTTGTAACTTTTTGTCCTTTGGACTAGGAGTAGCCAACTGCTATAGACACAAGGTCCGGCAGCCTCCTTAACAACAACCCTCCCCTTTTGCTGTCGGTGTGTGCAAGACAGCTAAGGTTTGGTCCCCATTTATCTACTTGACATTACTGACTATCGACGGCCTGGGTTGGGCTTTGTGTCGACTACTTCCCATCGCCTCGACAGGTTTCGAACCCACAAACACACCGCTTCCACGGGTGCCGGGGCCGCCATGACACACGGGATATAGCCTAAACTTTTTTAAAATTTTCTCGCCCGGTTGGGCAGCAGGCTAACCAAGTGTCTCTAAACTTATACATGGTCATTTTTCTAAGTCCTGGGTCACTGTCACTGTCTTTTAACAGCAAAAATACAACAATTTTCAAAAAATTGAAAAAATAATTGAAAAAAATTGCATAATTGAAATCGTCCATCGTCCCATAATTTAATTGAAAATATAATTGTAATTGAAAATAATGGAAAACTATTTCAATTAATTTAATTTAATTTAATTGAAATAAAAAACTGAGCCCATAATTTAATTGTAATTGAATTGAAATTCAAATTCCATAATTTTACATCACTACTAAAATTCTTTCAAACAACGATTGTAAGAATACCTAAATACTAATTAATGAACAACAGGACAACTTTGATGCTTTGGAATAATTCAGTCGCACTGTTTGTTTGTTTGTTTAAATTTATTGTACAGAGTACAACACGATAAGACGCGTACACGAGGTACTTTTCAATGTCCTACCGCCGCACTGTAACGCAATTAATCGTAACACATCTCATCATGGTGAAATTGGTCTGGTCTGTGTACAAGGTCTACAATTAGAATGGTTTTGAACTCTCTCAAACCTCTTATGGATGTGAAGAGACTGAGACTGCTAATCAGGCTAAACAAACTGTGTTTATGATAACAGAACCACGAAAACAAAACATTTTTTAATCAGATTAAGGTTGACAGATCATTACTGTTCCACATCTGTCACACTGAGGTTTAGTATTCTGGTCTTCTCAGTGTTTGTAATCGACTGCAACCAACAAGCATGGGTTAACTCATGTGGTTTTTTACATGTACTATTGTTTCTCTTATGTAAAAATACCAGAACATGCCATTTAGGCACCTTACTCAGTTAACAGCACTATAACCAGCATACTGAATATCCAGTAATGATCCACAACATACATGTAACAGGTCATCCGCCGATGGGGGGAGGGGGGGTTGGGGGGTCTGGCGCCGGCCGGGGGGGGGTCTGAGCCAAAATTTTGGGGGAGGGGGGTGGGCACTAAAAAACGCTCAAAAATCGAAAAAATCGCAATTTTTCGGCTAAAAATTGCCAAAAATCGCTAATTTGGGCTGAAATACAGCTAAAAAGTGCTCTTTTGCAGGCGATTTTGGCAATTTTTGGGTGTTAAATTGTAAAAAATTGCAAAAATTTGCTCGAAAATTTACTTGCCAGAAAAATCGGAGGGGGGTCGGTGAAATCGTCTCGGGGGGGTCCCCATCCGGGGGGGTCTGGCCTATTTCGGGTGGGGGGCAGACCCCCCCAGACCCCCCTGTTACATGTATGATCCACAATAATCAACTGGTGGCAACTGTGAGGGTAGCTTGACCAGGAGACATCATCCCTGCTTCCAAAAACTTGCGTTTTTAACTGAAATGCATTGTGTGATCCCATCGATATGGAATTCCATCATCTGTTCATTTTAAGATGACCTATGACTGCTTCAGTGAATGCTTCTGCCATTGGTGTACACTGAATCTTGGCTCACTCATGTTTGGCCATGATACTAAAGGTCCCAATTTTACTGTGTTCAGCTTCTCTGGCCTCTTAGTGCTTCTTCTGTCTTTGCTCGTGCTATTTTTCTTAAAACCAGGCAGCTGAGTCAGATATGCACCTCATAAACCATAACAATGTGGTCATTACCTAGCAGATTTACTATAATTATCCGGTTTGAGCCCATAATTACTAACGTTTATGACTTGTAACTTCTAAAAAGCTTGAAATTCATGCATGCAAGACTTTCTAACATACATCACATGTTAGTAAGTTTGATCTGTCAAGGTACTACTGGCACTCTGGTGCTAGAGATCGCGTTAATACAAGGCACGATAGCAGGTTCAATCTTCTGCATGCCAATTGGACAAAGAGCACAACAGGGCTAACTGAATCATGACAAAGCATCAAACTTGTCTTGTTATTTATTATTTACTATTTAGGTGTTCGTACAACTTTTATTTGAAAGATCTGAGTCGGATTTTGTGGGATTTTTAAAGTGCGTTTAAACTTTTGCTAACCCTTTTTCTGACAGTCCGGCTTAGACTGGCTATAGCTTTACTATAAAGCAACGCATTGCAGTGCAGTCTGCGCCAACCTCTTCGCAACATCTCAAGCTATGCAACGGTGTATAACACTTGCCAATCACCTTCAGCAAGTAAGTGAAAAGTCACTTTTTCTTGTACCTGACTGGGTGCGTTTAAACTTTTGCACCCGACTGTAGTTTCAGGCTTGAGCAGAAGCGCTGACACTTACACAGTTACACTTTACTACACTCACGTTCACACAAAGATTTAGACTTGCAATTGCACTTGCACTTGCACTTGCACATATACTAAGTCTTACTTATACTCATCTCCCACACTTGGTTTCACTTATATTTAGACTTAACTTCATTTTCACTTCAACTTACATCTAGTCTAACAACACCTACACTCTCACCTAGGGAACGACCGGAATTCCGATTCCGATTCCGATTCCGATCGGAACTGGCAGTTCCGATTCCGATTCCGATTCCGAACTCAGAGGTCTCGGAATTTTTCGGAACTTTTGCTAAATTTTTAGGAAATCAAACACATTTCTTGCGTACTATTACGTGTCTTCTTTGCTGTGCAATCGATAATCAGTTAGTAGTTAGTAATGCATAAAATGCTGTAATCCCACTAAGTAAAAAATAAAAGTTAGCACTACTCCGTTGTGGAAGCACCTGAGTCTGAAGAACTCGGCAGTCTTCAAACGCGTCAAAAATTTTGATCAAAGCCAGTGAACGGACGTTTAAAGTGGCAAAACACATTTTGGAAGGCGACAGAAGTCACTTGAAGCCTTAAAAATAGAGTGCGAACAGTACCTGAGACCCCCAATACCCAATACTTGCATAACTGAGCCAAAAATTGCATTTCAGTGAAAAGGTACCTTCCAGTGGTGTACACAGGAGTTCTTTCACGGGGATTAATATTTCGAAGAGGCTTGGTTGGGCCATTGTCCAACTAGGGCGAGATATTTTGAAAAATTAGCCTTTAAGAAAGATTTAGAAGCCGTTCTGGAGGGTAATAAGCAAAAATTAACAGTTTTAGTCCATACATGATCTACTGTATTACAGTGTTTCTTATTTTCGGCAGATTTTTTCTTCTACTCCACCGGAAAGGGGTATACCAGACCGCACCCCCTGTGTACAGTACTAATACATTCTGTATCACTAAAAATGACAAATTTCAATTGAATCACAAACGTTTATCTTAGACAAAGAACAGAGAAATTGCACTAATTACTGGTGTACTACTTAGAAAAGCAAACAGTATAAGACATTCTTAACCTTTAGTTTATTAACGCTAAAACGGCTTTCTATACCTACTGTAATCATGGGTCAATCGTCGATTTTTTTCAGGTCAGTTTTTCAGTTTAAGAGCGATTTTTATAGGTCCTAATTAGTAATGGGTATTGGGGCATAAAAAACCCAATACCAAACCTGGAAAACCCCCCAAAACAGCCACTACCCAATAATACCAGTTCGCATTCTACTGAAAACGTTGAAAAATTGTTCTTTTTAAAGTATAATTTACGCGCTTTGAATTTTACTTATTGATGGTTGGCGATTTTAATGCATTGTTATCGTTTGACATGATGATTTGTACTGGATGTTTGCATGGAATTGTAAAGGATGGTTGCATAAACACTGTTTCTTTGCCAAAAACAGGTTATTCCAAAATTTTAAGCCGATTTTCAAAAAAGTTCCGATTCCGAAAAATTCCGATTCGGAACTGTACTTGAGTTCCGATTCCGATTCCGATTCCGATCGGACCCAAAAATCCGGTTCCGGTCGTTCCCTACTCTCACCCTTGTATTTGTATTACACTTACACCTACACTTTTACATTCCCACTCACACTTGCTTACAAAAAATGCTTAGACACTTTTTACTTAAACCTGTATTTATTAGTGTTTCTTACGCTTACTTTTGTAACTTACTCTACACTTACACTTGCACTTACACTAATGCTGCACGCATCCAAACAGCTATCAATACCAATCGTACCCATTTAGTTTCTGACTAGCTGCTTGACTAGGAAACATTCTGTCCATCAATCCCAGACGCTTGGGAACAGACATGCCAGTTAGCAGCGCAGCCCAGCCCCAACCAATCAGCAGCGACAGACACGCCCCTAACGGCGAGCCACTGGCCACTACATTGGTGAGGAGAGCGTAGCAATGGAATGCCTCAAGCGAGAGAAAGCTGAAGTTGGCCACAAAGGTGAATTGCAGAAATGCCGAGCTGATTTTGCAGAGCGTCTGAAATATTCTTTCTGCTTCCCAATTGTAAAACGCGTTAGTGCTAAACATAATGCCAAAGTGGACCAAAGATTATGATGAAGCTTTGTTTTTACGCTATAAAACAATTATAAGAACCTGATTATCGGTGCGCTTTTCGAGGAAAAGCAAACAGAGATGGGCGAAAAGTAGCGAAATTTCCTGACAGCCATGTAGCAGTCGCTCGTATGAAGTGTCTCTAAAAGTATGTATGATGTAAAGCAATAAAAATTCTAGAATTTTCTGTACTTTATCAAGAAGAACACAAGTAAAGTCAAGGTTAGCAGTAAGGCTAGACCCAGGCAGCCGACATATTGAGCCACATTTGCAACTATTTTCGCAGCTTTTCGAACTTTCACTTTCCAAACAGCTTCAGTAGTGGTTGTTGGCGTGGCCGCTGTAGATCCAGACACGTTTCGGAGTTTAGTCATATGATTACTACTAAATTAAACAAGCCAAAACTTTTGCTAGGTACGAAAAATTAGTTTAGGAACTATTTTAGTTTTAATTTACGTAGATGTACAATTGTTTATCTTAGTGAATATTTTGCACTCCGAAACATGCCTGAAGAGATTTTTTCATCAGCTAAAATTTTCGCGCGTATTAGTTTTAAATTTCTGCAACGCAACGCTTTTACTTGTTATGGACTGAATGCTAGTCGTTTCCATATTGACTGTAGTAAAATTGGACCGATTACCTAAGACACATGTACCGTTTTGTAAACTATAAACACAGATTTTCTATTTTATACCAATCTGCCACGGTAAGCCATGGTTAACACATAGGTCAGCCGCACAAAAAGGTATTTTCTTTAGTGCTGAAAACGCTACCCCATACTATTCTCGTGAAAGTAAATAAGCTGAAAACTAACCAAAAATGGTGCGGAGAAAATGGTAAAACGGCTCGCTCTCATCCAAAAATGTAGTCAAACGAGAATTTTCAGCTATTAATTCACACAGAAGACTGGCATTTTCGAATTTCGCACCGCAGGTAGTAGGAATTGTGCGACAGTAGGGTCTGATAAAGATGAAATCATCCGGACATTTTGAATCTATTGAAGTGGCTGCTGAAATAATGTTGAAAGCATGAAATTCTTTGTGTACGGCGAATTCAGCACCTATTTCACACATGACGTGGGCTTCTGCATCTTGGCTTACGTTGTGTGTGGCAATTCGACCGTTTGTTAGATTAAACACGCACAACGTTTCTTCTTCCGGACCGCAAAATACCGTACCATCGTTGCTGAAGTTAGAAATCAAACATTCAAACGGACGACTACGGACAAACGAACGAACGAATAATCAATGAAACAAAACAAACAAACAAAAATCAACAAACAAACAAAGAAACGCCAAACAAAAGAAAATTATCATCAATGAAACAAACAAACTAACTAACTAATGAATGAACCAACAAACAAAGAAACGCGCGATAAGACAAGTGAAATGAACACAATGAAACCAACGACCACACAACATATTAAAAACATATAACCCACCAGAACGAAGCAGAACGAAATTTGAAAACTTACCGTATAGCCGTCCATAAACGACGTCGTTCCAGATGGGGGAGGGGGGCTCGGCTGAAATGCGACGATAGACGACGCACCAGGAGGGGGAGGGGTTAGCAAAAACGACGTCGCTTTTTTCGGAATTTTAGGGAACTTTCATTGGATTATTTTCAATTTAAGTTTTTCTGGCAAAAGTTTTTACATATAGAAAAGCTTCCCGTAGTGGTTGTAGGGAATCATTCTATTGATTGCGCAGTATGGTACGTAACACGATAACATGACAGTACTGTATGTACTGCACTTTTATCGGTGAGGGGAGTAAACCGAAAACGACGTCGCCTTAAGGGGAGGGGTCCCTAAGAAACGACGCAAGGCGATTTTGGGGGAGGGGGTGCGAAAAATCGGGATTTGGAACGACGTCGTTTATGGACGGCCCCATAGTGCTGTTTATAGTACCCCTGTTTATAGTACCCGGGGTACTATAAATGGAGACAGATTTTTATTCTGAAATGAGCTGTTATAAATACAAAAAGTGCTGTATTTTTGTGGTAAACCTTGTTTGTATGAAGAAAAACAGTAGATAATGCAATCATAGAGGTTCTGATTTAACCTATCTAATGTACATAACCTATTTTTGCATCAAATCGGTAATTTGAGCAAAGAACTTTACATACTATTCTTAGTTTCTTATAGAGCAGATTATAGGTGCCATGTATAGTAGTACCCTACCCGGGTGCTATAAATAGATTCAATTTTATTTTCGCAAAACCCTAAGTGCCATATATAGTACCCGGGTACTATAAACAGCACTGTACAGTATTCAAAACAAATACGGCATTAAGGAGTACCTACTTATTTATGGTTTCGTGCAGCCAAAAATGCCGCGGGACGACTCTGAAACCTTCAACTTGGCAGTCTTCAGCCTCTGCTACACTGGTAGGTTCCACCAGAAAAAGGACGAGACAAAACAAAATTCTCATGTTGAAAATGCTTGTAAGAGCGCTGTTGTTTTTCGGTTGCTAGCACAGCAGAGTAAAGTGCCTTACATTTATGACTCCAAATCACACACATTACCCTTCATTCCGCCTGAACATCTTTATTGGCACCAAAACACTCTTCACTGATTATTCTCATCACATCGCTGGAAGAAAAGATGGGTAAATAGAACTAAAGTCAGGCAGGAGCGTCAAATATAAAATAGCGTCAGATACTATTTAGCAGCACGCATTTTCTGCAGTCTCACTCTGTCATAAGCGTACTGAATTCGCTGCTGAATTCCTTTGAGCACGTGCGTCGGCAGCGGAAACACAATCGTAGAGTTATGTTCGCCGGCTATGTGGGTCAGAGTCTGTAGATACCGCAGTTGCATGGCTGCCGGTGACTTTTGAATAACTTCGGCCGCTTGACGCAGTGAATGACTGGCCTAAACAGTCACTTTTTCAATTTTTTCCATATTTGCACATTTTACACATTTTTACAATGTTTGCATAGTTTACATATTTTGCATGTTTTACCAATTTTTCATATGTTTACCATTTGTTCCCCTTCAGCCGCGATTAGCTTAGCTCTAGCTTCGCGCGTAGCTTCTGCTTCGGCCGCCATGGCTCGATGCAGCTGCTGAGGCAGTCGAATGTCCTTGATTTCTACCCTTTCCACCTTGATTCCCCACGGATCGGTGCCTAAAAACGACGGAGTGCTCGGTGCTTTGCAGTACACGCTAGCACATAAAATTAAGTCAATCTAGATCCATAAGACTTGCAGGAAAGCTCTCCAGCAAAGTGTGATTTCATTTTTAGACTAGGAAAACAGGCAGCTTGGAAATAAAATACTGTACCTTCATCCAAAGCTAGCTGAGCTTGAATAGAGATTCCCTCCCTATCGGACAGCATTTCACTCAAGGTGCGCGTGCCGAGCACATTGCGTAAAGTGGTCTGTGCCAGAAGTTTGGTACTGTAGAAGGCGTCGTTGACATTGGTGACGGAGGCTGTGGGGTCGTGCGTCTTGAAGTAGACCACTGCATCTACAGTAACCGTCACCGAATCCTTGGAGAGAATTTCTTGAGGAGGGATGTCGTATGACAAAGTACGCAAGTCGATTATGCGAATTGTGTCTATGCACGGCAAAATGAAGAACATCCCAGGTCCTTTGGCCTCGCCTGACAGTAGTTGCCCCAATCGGAACACCACCTGAATATACAATACAGTATGCAGTACAGTGCACAGTGAACTATGCAGTAATATATTAAAGTGCGGTACAGTACATGCAGTACAGTTACAGTACAGTACAGCATAGTACAGTACAGTACAGTACAGTACAGTACAGTACAGTACAGTACAGTACAGTACAGTACAGTACAGTACAGTACAGTGTTTTATGCTGGCACCTGTTTTTCGCTGCATAGGTTTTAACATGCCAGTAAACTTTGACTTTGTAACTTTGACTTTGAGTACAGTACAGTACAGTGCAGTACAGTACCGTACAGTACAGCACGCACACAGTACAGTACAGTACAGTACAGTACAGCACGCACGCAGTACAGTACAGCACGCACACAGTACAGTACATGTAGGTACAAAAATTTAATAGCATGATTTTAAAAGGCTACTGTAAATCTAAAAAGTGTTCAAATTTCCCGCCCAAATTTAAAGTAAACAACAGCGTAGATCAAACTTGCTGTTGAGAAAGCGCGGCAAATTCGAACGTTTCAAAGGTGGCAGTTGTGAAAAGGTTGTTGATAGAAAAAAGAAAATGCTCACAACTCGTTCGTACTCCTGCACCACTTTGAGACAGAAAATGAGCGAGAAAGGAAAAGTGACGACTACGATGACGTAGGACAGAAAAGCCAGAATCTGCCGTCCGTAGCCCTCGCGAAACCGGTTTTGCTTCGAATCGTCCATGGTCTGGTGCTTGGACAGTCTGTGATCATAGACAAAGGTTCCAGCGTCCAGACTGGCCACCGGCCGCTGGTACATAGGAAAGGGAACCTTGAACTCTGAAGGCAGAAACAAATTTTCCCCTCAATCTAGCAATTGCGGTCATTTGATAGGTGGCAGAGGACGTTTAGGATCGATTATCGCTTAATGGTTTACACTTGGACTCTTAAGCCGGATATGGCAACGCTCAAATTACCGATCTTGCGGCCGCTAAAATCTAGGCTTTCTTTCCAACTACAGCTCCCTCTTTGCTGCTCTACAGCCATTTTAGTACCTACGTACTGGCTGCGAGATGGCAGGCTGAGTTATGTGGGTAAGTTGCGGCCAACTCATTTCTTATTTGCACCTGTTAGATGGCCTTTTTATAGTTATTGGCCTGCCAGACAGATTATATGACTGACTTGAAATATCGCCTTAATGTTGGCTTTTTGACAGATTTTTTGCTTATAATACTTGATTGGCTACAGACAATTCAGTTCCTAACATAAACATATGAACGATTGTCGGGACTTCTTATGTTTATTATACATGTAACAGGGTGCTAACCGCCTCCAATTTTTCTGCCAAGTAATTTTTCAACAATTTTTTGCAATTTTTTTAAATCTCAGACACCAAAATTGCTAAAATCGCTAATAAAACTACATTTTAGCTATACTTGGGCCCAAATTAGCGATTTTCGACAATTTTTAGCCCAAAAATGCGTTTTTGGTACCCAACGTCCTGCCCTAGAATCCAAATTCCCTAAACGCCTCGGCCGGATCCAGACCCCCACAACATCCCTATCCCCCAATTCGGATGACCTATTGCATGTATGGTGTTTAACATACATTGAGCAGGGCATACAACATGTACCAGTGGCGTATCCAGGGGGTGTAGGGTGGGTACACCCCTTTGCGCTGTAGGTGGGGAGAGAAAGTCTGTCGAAAATATGCGAAACTAATGAATTATGTACCAAAACTGTCTATTTTGTGCTCAGAATGCCTTTTATATGCGTTTTTGAAGGCTAAATTGTAAAAATTTTCTTACTTTCAAAATTATTCACCCCTTTCCGAAATCCTGGATACGCCACTGATATGTACAAGTGGGTTTGGGGCATACATGTAACAGCTCCGGGCCGACCTGGGGGGAGGGGGGTAGGGGGGGTTTCCTCAGGTGGGGGGTCGAGGGGGGTTTCGCCCAGGTGGGGGGTCCCAAATTTCAAAAAGCTCCAAAACGCCTAGAAATGCGTTTTTAGCACGTTTTTTTCAGTAAGGACGCTAAAAATCGCTATTTTAAGCTGCCAAATAGCGCTTTAAAGCTAAAAACAAGAAAAAAATGACAAAAAGAGTTTCCAAAAACACCGATTTTTCTTAAATATCAGCAGTGGAAACGCCAAATTCGGTTTCCAAAGGCTTTTCAAGTGAATTTTAGGCTAAAAATTAGTGATTTCTGACCCAGCTTGTTAATACTGGAGCCACTACCACCACTTGTATTTTTTGGTCGGAGGGAGGGGTCCCTTAACCTGTCTCGGGGGGGTGAGGGGGGTTGGCCTTTCCAGCAGGGGGTAACCCCCCCAAACCCCCCTAGTACATGTATGGTTTGGGGTTTACCCCTCCAGCTAGAAGAACAAACGCCACTCTCGAAAACTGTTTCTTGCGTACACAAATGTACGTAAGATGGCGAAGAAACTAAAACAAAATTGTCCAATCGTTGTCTGTCATAACACAAGCGCACATACCAATTTGCTTTTTGGATTTGAGTTTAGGAGCGTCGAATACACTTCCGGAGCGCGGTTTCTTTAGAATGGACGCAGCCTGCGTCCTTCGCGGCAGTAAACTCTTAGCTTCTGCTGCCATGGCAAGACGGTTCCACCCGCCCAGCGGGTCAGGCCATCTAATCCGGCGCAAATAGGGCCATATTTATGCGCTCAGACACCCCTATTCGGGGTTAGACTGGCGCATAAAGCACCGGCCGAATATTTAGATTAAGGAATCAAGCCGATTGAAGGCTCCATATATGGTAATCTAATTTAAGAGAAACCTGCTTACCTCATGACTGCCTGAACTAGCACTCGACAGGCCAATAGAAGGGGAGGGCTAGAGCAACAGCCGGGGTTCTGCCTCAGACGGCCCGAAATTTGAGCGAAACAGGTGCAGAGAAAAGATTAATTTGTAACAGTTGTTTGCAGAGTTGGGAGGGCCCGGTTATTTGTAGTTTAATGGCTAGTTATGACGGCATTATAGCATTTTTTGCTCCAGCCAATACTACTAATGAGTATAAGAAAAAAAAGATTTATTTTTCAAAGTTTTGTCGAAGTTTGGCTGGTGGGGCTGAAGTTTTTCATTACGGTTGCGAAAAAATCAGTCTAGAAATTGGTGATAGCTCCGGTACAAACGACTGAATAATTGAATGACTGAGTGCAAGCGTAAGCAACAAACGAACGAACGAACGAACGAACGAACGAACGAACGAACGAACGAACGAACGAACGAACGAACGAACGAACGAACGAACGAACGAACGAACGAACGAACGAACGACCGAACGAACCATAACAACAGTTTCCGCAATTGTGCTCAACCAAAAATTACTGCAGTAAAATATATTGAAGCATCTTTTGAAAATACTTTCCACTGCTACTCACGACCGCAGAGGAGAACAATTAAAAGGAATAGATCCAGATTTAGAAGTTGGGTAAGGAAAGTTAATGAAGCAATACCGGAGTACTTCCTAACAGCGTCTGAAGCCTTTCTGACATGTTGGTAGGGTGCCAGGTAGGTGCGCACCACTCTGTTGACCGAGTGTTTTCTCAGGAAATACTGCACTTTATCTCCCATTCGCTAGAGTGGCTTCCGTTTGTTCGATCTACCGTCGTCAACCGGACTCATTAGCACGCTCGACGCCTCTGACTGCTTCACCTGCGGATCGATTAGGATTCTCTTTGCCTTCAATTTTAAATTGCCGCCCGGGCCCGGCTCAACCAACCTTCACACTACGCAATTTTATATCCGTTATAATAATAATTCTAAAGAAATACTAGTAGACTGTAGTATCCGAAAATTTGACGGATGGTTTGGTAGTGAGTCTGATTCGTGTTCAATGAAAAGGAAGCAATAAAGAATTAAAAATCGATCCTTTGAAGTTTACAGTATTTCAATACAATTCAAAATTATGATATCTTGCCGCTCGTTTACTGGCATTTACTGGTGTGGTTACGGCTTATAAACTGATTGATTGATTGATTGATTGATTGATTGATTGATTGATTGATTGATTGATTGATTGATTGATTGATTGATTGATTGATTGATTGATTGATTGATTGATTGATCAACGTTTTCCAGGTTTTCCATAATTTTTCTTCTTTGCGACAAACAAGCATTCAATTTAAACTGCACTCAAAAGAACATCGAAGAAGAACAAAAATGCTCAATGTCTATCTAAAAACTAGAAAACCTAAAACTAACCCGAATACTTGAAGGCCACCCCAGCGCTGAGTCCAACACTGAATCCACTGACTTTAGCTAACATTTCTCTAACAGAGCTAGAGGAAGCTTTATGCAAATGGGGCGGGCGGTCGCAGGTGCCAAACTTTCTGCTGGGTTGAGGCGAGATATCCAGCAGAACGCTGGCTTCGTCCATATTTGCAGCGTCCCAGCGAGCGACAGACACCAGAGCACTATTAGAGATTAAAGCTGGCGTGACATACCCGAATGTTTGCGAAAATGAGGCGTCCCGGCACCGGCCATCTTACTAATTGCTTTAATGAAGAGCACACCGCAGATTTATTGCTGCCGTTAGATGCAGGCTAAAAGCTTTTACAACCACTGCTCGCTAACCGATGTTTGTTTAGAGCCAAACTGCCCATGTGCCGGATGTTTTTGGCCACAACCAACGACTTAGCTTATATTTCCGGCTTTTTTAGTGTTATACGTAGTTTTGGTGAAAATGGGTTGATTTTGATCGATAGGACAGAGGTTTTCATGCCGTTTCATTTTTGCTTGTCCCTTTATGCAGTTCTTCAACATAGATGTTGTGGTGTGGTCGTGTAAAACTTTGCGCTTTCATCAATATTTTTGTTAGACGCTGCTATTTTTTCGAGTTTAATGCGACATTACTGAATATAACCGCACTTTTATAAAAAGGCTAAAAATCTTTTTATTAGTTTTTACACAGTTTTTCTGCTTGTAAATTTTTAATTTTGCTCAATTTTTTGAACCGTTCTCTTTGTTCTGCATTTGTCTGTCATTTTTGCGAATCATCTTATTTTCTGAAAAATCGTTATTTTGACTAAAAACTTGTAAAAAGTGAGCTAAAATCACTATTTTATGAGCAATATTGTTATTGTTTGAAAATTTTTTGAAGCTGAAAAATTGTTTCGGGCACTGGGATCGTGAGGGGAAACCCCTGTTAAATGTATGATGTACAGTATGTATTGTACACTGTCAATAATGCACACAATTTGTTAGTAAAAAACATAGAATTTTTCTGTTCTTTTTCGCCTGCACTTCGAGATCTTCCTCGAAAATACGCATAAATTGATTCCTCCTTTTTCATTTATAACTCTTTCCCCAAAAAACAGCCTATTATCATCCGTTTTAATATCAGTCTTCATAATATTTTCTAGTGTTCCGACGATATCAACTTTATGTCTCCGATTTGGCTAAAATTTTGTATTTTGATATAATTTAACCTAAAAAGATGTTTTATCACCATCCCGGCCATTTTTGAGAGGGTCACTTTTTCGACCCAACCTCAGATCTCGGCTTATAACTCTGGAACCAGTGAACGTAGAAACTTGCGGATTGCATATTTATAATCACATAAGCGTTCTCTTTCACACGATACCATAGATGACCAAATTCGAGACAAAAAAATTTTTTCGAACCCCTTCTGGGCCAAATTTGACCCCCCCAAAGGTGCGACTACCGCTATTTTATTTCATAAAAATGTAGCGCTATCTATTCACGTTTGATAGCACAAAAAAAATCGGAAAAAAAATGGGCGTCTAATTGAGTTTTTTGGCCTTGAAAGTTGTCAGGTCTAAAATTTGCCCAATAAAAGATTGCCTTGTAAAGAGCATATCTTTGTCAATTTTGAACCGAGTTCAGTGATTTTTTGCACACATATTGCACTGTGTCCCTGGCACATACTGCACAAATCTGACCTTGCTGGCTCTTGCTTGGCGCCAGTTCTACGCTTCTTGGCCACATTTCAAGATACATTAGTTTACAAAGCAAAGTTTACAAAAAACCACACACAGTTTGGCTGTCCACAGAGGTTCTTCAGTAGGCAACTGTGACAGCTTATGGATAATTTAGTCTTGGCATTAATTGGACTGCAAGCTTGCTCAATTGTTTCTCCGAAGTATGCTACATGGCTGTCTGAAGTTCATCAAAAGCATACATGTAACAGGGGGTCTGGGGGTCTGCCACCACCCGACTTAGGCCAGCCTCCCAGATGGCCCCCTCCAAGACGATTTTTCCGACCCCCCGCCCTCCGATTTTTCTGGCAAGTAATTTTTTGAGCAAATTTTTGTTATTTTTTGCAATTTCAGACACAAAAATTGCCAAAATCGCCTGTAAAACAGCACTTTTTAGCTGTATTTCAGCCCAAATTAGCGATTTTTAACCAAAAAATTGCGATTTTTTGATTTTTGAGCGTTTTTAGTGCCCAAACCCGTCCCAAAATTTTGGCTCAGACCCCCCGGCCGGCGCCAGACACCCCCAACCCCGGCCGGGCGCCAGACCCCCCAACCCCCTCCCCCTTCAGCAGATGACCTGTTACATGTATGATCAAAACTGTATGTATTGATTGACACTCCTGGTCACTGGCCTGGGTACAAACAATAAACTTATAGTTGAATATGTAACTGCTGTACTGAGATCGATTGAAAGTGTTTTTCGGCCACAAAAGTACAAGAGTAAGGCCGGTTTGCCTAAGTGATTTACCTCGCATCTAACCTTATTTGGTTATCACTGGCTTGCTCTGGTGTACATGTGCATTGTATAAAGTTGTTATTGTTGTTGTTCTTCAATGCTAGCGCCAGCCGAACCAAGCTAATAGACAAGCTACAGGTGCACCAATAATTGACAAACATGGACTAGTAGTCTTGCTTACTGAACATTTTTGGTCTTCAAACAGAGGATAACTGTTGCAGATTTCATAAGTAATAACTGGTTTAGATAACTCCACTGTCAATGGCATAGTATGTACATATTGTACCTAAAGCCAGGCAATAAATACACAACCAAGTCTTAACTTAGGTTACTCACTTCAAGAGCACTGTGATAGTAAGCATCAGTGGGTGATGCTGTGCACTCAACTGCTGCACCTAAAATTTCATTCTAATAGACAAACACAGAAAATACTACAACTGTGGCTTCCACCGCAGTCTGGAAAGTTAGCCATGAAATCATTGGCCTTCACAACACGCCAAGCATGAGGAGGAACATGGAGAAAGAACTGTTTTGCGAATTCAAAGTTACCAACCCTTGGCTGCCCATAGGTGTAGAGCGAAATTCTTTGTTGCAATACAGGTATAGTAAATGCAGATTATGCAATAAGTGCTAGAGCACCTCCAAATGAGTGACCAGTGAAAGTTATACTATATAGTGGGAATTCAATTGATGTGTGGTATAACTGCTTTTTCAGAGGTGGCCATACAGTGTTCAGAGCATCAACAAACAGTTTGTTAACCTTTCCACCAATTCCACGGAATTCCATGCTATGTTCAAAGCGACTGGTTGAGTTTCCAGCATGAAATGCTGCTATAATGCTGCCTTGAACATGATCAATAGCAACAAAGTCAGTGCATGGCTTTCCAGACAACTTGCATGCTTGCTGCATCACTTTAGCTAATTGAATCTGACTATTACTTGTTTCTAAACACTCTCATGGGTTCATGCTGTATGCAGCAGCAACAAACTTTAGCGTGGCTATTGCTCCTCTTTCTAAATACGAACTCATGCAGGTTAATTTTCTTAAGTACAACTAAGCAACAAACTGCAACTGTTCTTACCATTGTATTTATAACTTAAGCTTATCCCAGGATAGTCATACATATATGCTGTCAGCGAAACAGCGAAACCACAAATATGCTGTCTGTAGATGTCGTTACCGAACCTTGACACAGGCCAGATAGATGTCTAGTTGTAGGTACGTAGTAGGTACCTAGTGAAAAGATGGCAAAAAAGACAGTAACAAAGTCGCAACTGTCGAATTATCAGGAAGATACTGCAGATTATCAGGAAATTCTATTTGCTTTGTAAACTAATTTATCTTGAAATGTGACCAAGAAGCGTAGAACTGGCGCCAAGCAAGAGCCAGCAAGGTCAGATTTGTGCAGTATGTGCCAGGGACACAGTGCAATATGTGTGCAAAAAATCACTGAACTCGGTTCAAAATTGACAAAGATATGCTCTTTACAAGGCAATCTTTTATTGGGCAAATTTTAGACCTGACAACTTTCAAGGCCAAAAAACTCAATTAGACGCCCATTTTTTTTCCGATTTTTTTTGTGCTATCAAACGTGAATAGATAGCGCTACATTTTTATGAAATAAAATAGCGGTAGTCGCACCTTTGGGGGGGTCAAATTTGGCCCAGAAGGGGTTCGAAAAAATTTTTTTGTCTCGAATTTGGTCACGTAGGGTATCGTGTGAAAGAGAACGCTTATGTGACTATAAATATGCAATCCGCAAGTTTCTACGTTCACTGGTTCCAGAGTTATAAGCCGAGATCTGAGGTTGGGTCGAAAAAGTGACCCTCTCAAAAATGGCCGGGAAGGTGATAGAACATCTTTTTAGGTTAAATTACACCAAAATACAAAATTTTAGCCAAATCGGAGACATAAAGTTGAGATTTGTCCGGGAAGAGTCGACCCTTAGAAAAACCGGCTCTTAAAATTCGACCATATTCGATGTCGATATCGATATCGATATTTTCAGCTCAATATCGATCGATATCGATGTCGATGTTTATGGTTATGCAAGAAAATCTGAAAATTTGAAAAAGCAAACTGCTCTCACTGCTAATCAGTCAAGCACTGATGCAATCAGTGATCTGATATCAGTTAAGTAGATAAAAGCAGAAAGATACTGGGCCTTCTGAAGCCCTTCAATGAAAAAGTTGACCCCTCAGGCCGATACCCCCACCCTCATTAGGCATGAATGAGCTCAGACAGAATACTGTAGGGCATTTTAACTTATTTTAATGACAAACATGACAAAAACCTTGATTTTAGTAAAAAAATCGGACTTTTTGCTTACCATCCTTCCAACACCCCATCAGCTGGTGGTACCCCTCACTGTTTGAAAATTTACCACTCCTGAGCCGAAATGCTAGTCCATGTCTGCTTCTGCCTCCTGCTTCAAGTGTGCGGGCGGAGTGAGCAGCTCTTCAGTGTTGCTGCAGACATTTAAGAACCTAAGCGTTGCTGTCAGAAAGCTGAGAATGCCAAGAAATTGATGTTTCTGAGAGCTATCATGCCAGTGTCAGATTTTGACTATACCATCGATTTCTGAATTGTCCAGGAAAACCTGTTTTTTACTGTTCCAGAGAAATAAACTTGGCGTCAGTTTTGTTTTTTCCTACTTTCCCGCACAAAAAGATATCGAAAATATCGATGCGAAATATTGCGATATCGATATCGATATTGGAAAAAGGGTCGATATATCGACTTTTCGATATCGATATCGATATATCGTCGGAACCCTAATATTTTCCTCCTTTCCAGTGTGTCTGCCGTACCAAACCGACCGACCGGCAGTCTGTCAATTATTCTTCCACTCTTTCCATTACCCAAATTGGGCTGTTAGTCACGTAAGCCGCGGCGTCTTAAAAACAAAGTTACTCGACGTCTTGTATTTCTGTGTCGGCAAAAACGCTAACGAGCTCATTCCCAGGCCCGAGCTCCGAGACGGAGAGACAAAGCCAAATTTGGACTGGCGCGCCGCGCTCATTAGCAATTCCCTTCGGCAACCGGATTATTAAGTTGCATTTTACCTCCCCGGATCGTCTGTGTGGTATAACACGCTGTCATTAGCGCTAAAATTATTGACATCACCCAGCTGTTTGCGCTCATAAATCGGCCGCCTCAGCGCACAGATTACTTGTAAAGCCTACCTACTAGGTGTTTATTTTAAATTTGCCGCCCTGCTCGCGCCCCATCCGTCTTGCGGCCCGGCCGGCAGCGGAAGTAGCCACAACTCGATTTCCAGGTAGATTCTCTCTCTGTCTCTGTGTGTGCAGCCAGCTCAATAATTTTATCCGACCGACTCGCTAACGATGCGTCGCGTTTCGTTTAGTCAAAATGTGACCGTTGCTGACCAGCCGTACTTCCCTTTGACTGGACGTCGCTTGATTGGTAGGCCTGGGCTACCCTTGGTTTCTTCTCTTCCTTCGAACACTACACTTAAAACTCCGATCCGAACTAGGGGTTTGGGAAGTTCATAGCTAGGAAGGCCTATGTACCCCACCTATGCGCTATCTGCCTCTGCCTCAAGCGTCAAATTCATACTGAACTAACACAGTGTAGCCAAATAAAAAGTAGGTATATGCAATGAAATTGACCTGTTTTTAGATTGTAGAATGGAAAGCGAACGAAAATCGCTGCCGCAAAGAGTGATGAACAAGAAAATTTCGGTCACGCTACCCTCTGGACAACATTTTAGACAACGATCGGCCAGTTGGCTGACTAGGACTGCGCATATGAGTGGAAGCAAGGTGAGCAAACTTCAGTGATGTCTCGTTAATCCGGACAAGTTGGGACCGGCCGATTTTGTCCGGATTAGCGAATTTCCGGATTAACGAATCAAAGCTAAAACACTGTTTTTCGGGTCAAGGCCTAAATGACAGATTTTTGTTACAGTCATGTCTCGTTAATCCGGACAAGTTGGGACCAGCAGATTTTGTCCGGATTAACGAATTTCCGGATTAACGAAACAAAATTTAAAAACGTTGTTTTTTAGCTTAAAAGCAGTACCGCAATGGTCTCTTTACTGTTAGAATATAAACGGAACGGTTTTATCGAATTTTGCACTACAAAAAGGCTCTAAACAAGTGTAACTCTCCATTTCGGTGACATAAAGTCTGTGATCGAGGTCTGTTTACTGCAGCTAAGTTTGTAATCGCTGTTCCAAGCGACGGAGACTGAGCACTTCATCTGCCGAAAAGTACTCCATGTCACTTTGGCAGAAATGACTGATTGAAGCCTGGGAACTGAAAGCCTCTAAACGAGTGGGAGGTGCTTGTGGATTCCCAGCCAGCAATTCTACCTCATCCTCTTCGTCTGACAGATTAGAGGACTCCTGCATATGAAGAGCGACAAGCCACTCGAACCACTGTTCAGCCGACATTGAATATTGAATGACCAAATTCGATTTTTTTACATTTTTTGTTTAGCTAGCGAAAAATCAGTCATTTCTGCCAAAGTGACATGGAGTACTTTTCGGCAGTTGAAATTTTGAGGCGCCAACTTGCGTCCGGATTAAAGAGTCAGGCACCAGAATTTGTCCGGATTAACGAAATCCGGATTAACGAATCATTTAACGTGTAAAAATCAAAGTTGGGACCTGGAAAAACGTGTTCGGATTAACGAATCCGGATCCGGATTGTTTGTTTGTTTGTTTAATTTCTCGCCCTGGCCATCAGCGATTAGCTGTTGATATCAGGCCAACAGACGCACCTTTTTGTATGGCAGAGTGGGGCGTTACCTAACACAAGATGTTCTGGACATCTTGATAAGGGGGAGAGTAGTAGAGGGGTGTAGAGTAAGGCATCAGAGGTAAGTGACTTGGAAGAAGATCTTGACTAGCTAAGACATCCATAAGCTCTTCATCGACGGCAGTAAGAGGACGCAGAGTGGTAGTCCAGGTTGATGAATGGAACCAGACCATCAGCAATAGGGAGACGCGAGGGGCTGAAAAGCGTTAGAGCCAATAAGTTGGGAAGGTGTTGATCAGGCAGGTGAACGAGTGGGAGAAAAGCCACATCAGTGAACCATTCGTTGAGTCAAGAAAGCAGCTCAACCTTTCGGTGACAGAGACTCGGGAATTATAGATGAGAAGATGTAGAAAGAAATGCATCAGTATAAGAGAAAATGAGCTGGGTGCAAAAGTGCACACATATTCAGGAGGTGAGATAAGGCAAGTCAAGTGTGGCCACCAGATCTTCAGCACTCTATACCATACATCAATGATGCGAATGTTGAAAGAGTCTTGCGACCCTTGCGAGGATGCTGGGACGTTAATGCAGATGGGAACTGCACACCAACTACCTCAAAGAGGCACGTCCCGGATTGGATTTGATCTAATCCTGAGGTGGAAATATGAATATGTATAGGGATATACAGGGTGTTCCAAAAAAAACAACCCAGCAGATTTTTCGCTGTAGCAACCGCAAATCTCAACCGATTTGAATGAATCCTTTTTTAAATGAAAGATAAATAAATTCTTAAAAGATTGCTGAAATTTTCATTAATGTACTCTGCTTAGTTCCTGAGATATTGGCTCTCAAAAATCAAAACAGTGATTTTGGCAATGAACAAGAGAGATTTTTTATTATTTTGCACTTCGTAATATAACGGATTCCTGCTACTGCTAAGGGCTCTTGGAGGCTTTACAGGTGACACAGAAACTCGGTTTACTTCAACACTAAAGTATCATTAGCCCCAGCAGTAGGAATCTGCTTTATTATGAAATGCAACGGAATCGCTTTTGTTCTTTGCCAAAATCTGTTTCGATTTTGAAGGCAAATATCTCAAGAACTAAGCTGTGAATCTCAATAAAAATTGCACCAATATTTGAAGAATTTATCAGTCTTTCATTCAAAAAAGGGTTCATTCAAATCGGTTCAGGTTCATGGTTTCAAAAGTAAAAAAAATCTGCTGGGTTGTTCTTTATCACTCTTGTTCATTGCCAAAATCTCTGTTTTGATTTCGAGGACAAATATCTCAGGAACTAAGCAGGCTATCTTAATAAACGGTACATCAATCTTTCAAGAATTTATTTATCTTTCATTTAAAAAAGATTCATTGAAATCGGTTGAGATTTGCGGTTTCTACAACAAAAACACTGCTGGGTTGTTTTTTTTGGCACACCCTGTATAAGAATTTGGCAGAAAGAGGTTGGAAGAAGTGATTGGCCGAAAGAGGAGTCGGCGTTAGCAGTAAAGCAGCTTTGACTTGCAAGGCAAACCAAGCCTGCCTTACTCCCCCCTCCACTACGGGGAAGTCCCGACTCGTGGGAGGGGAATCCGGATTAACGAGACATATAACATGGGGAAAAAATTGGGACTTGGCCTAATCTTGTCCGGAAGGCGAATATCCGGATTAACGAGGTCCGGATTAACGAGACATGACTGTAAATACATTTAACACCTTTCATTTTTGTTTGAGCTACAAAGGTTTACTGTACTAGACACTTCAGTCATGACTGAAGAGTCCTCAGCCCTCTGAAAATGGGCATGCTTGACTATGTACGGGACCAAAAATTCCCAAACTGAATTTATCGCTTACTAATCGAAATTCATACTTAAAACATGCCTAACTTTTTCACCTTTCTTTCATTTAAAAATTGAGTTTAATGACAGAAAATCAAGTGCCTCAAGGTAGGGGTACCATATATGGTACCGGCACCTTATATGGTGTCGGTACCATAAACGGCGTTAAGTGCCTGACTGTAATATCGCATTGGAGTCGGAAAAATCGTCACGGGGGCGATCGCGGATCTGGCCCAAGTCGGGTGGAGGAGACTTCACTGGGCCCTTCTGTTACCTGTATGAATATAACATAAAGCCAAAATAGTTTCAGAGTCACTTTCACGGCCCAGCAGCGTTGATTCTGCAAATAATCAGCTGGATCTGCATAATGCTTACGTTTCCCTTGTCAATGGTGTTCTGTCTGAAAGTGGTGCGAGAGTACGAACGAGCTGTCATTTTCCGATTGGGCCGATTGCTGCGCGGTGGAGCCAAGGGACCAGGTCTATTTCTTGTCATACCCTGCATCGACACTTTCAAAAAGGTTCGTCTCGGCTTCTGTTTTGTTGCCACTTTACGTCCTATAGTATGTTGACGTCTGTAGGAACAAGCTTGTTTTTTGGCCTCTTGCCTAGGTAACCGACTGCACCTGGTCGGGCATTAATCTTTAGGATTTACTTACACACTTCCGACCAGATGTGTCGACTGGATTAATTGGTGCGCACTCCACTGTGCCTACTACAGTGCTCCTTGTTCGGTAATTGTTCATGCAAACTACAACCACAACTACAATTACAACTACAACCATAGTAACAACTACAACTACAACTACAACCTCAACCACAACTACAACCTCAACCACAACTACAACTACAACTACAACTACAACTACAACTACAACTACAACTACAACTACAACTACAACTACAACTACAACTACAACTACAACTACAACTACAACTACAACTACAACTACAACTACAACTACAACTACTGCAACCACAACTACAACCACAACTATACAAGTAACTGCAACTACAACTACAACTATACCCACAACTACAACTACAACTACAACTATACAAGTAACTGCAACTACAACTACAACTATACCCACAACTACAACTACAACTACAACTATACAAGTATAACTATAACTACAACTACAACTACAACCACAACTATACAAGTAACTGCAACTACAACTACAACTACAACTACAACTACAACTACAACTACAACTACAACTACATCCAGCATTAACTACAGCACAGTATAGTAAAAGTCCTTAGCCCAACTTACACTCTGAAAATATGCTTCAGGTAGATCTCCGAACTGTATCATTCGATGTGCCGCCGCAAGAGATTCTGTCTCGTGACTCGGTCACAGTATCAGTGGATGCGGTGGTGTATTTCCGAGTGTCGAACCCGGTTGTGTCAGTGACGAATGTCAACGATGCTTTCTTCAGCACAAAACTGCTGGCTCAGACTACTCTGCGGAATGTGTTGGGCACCAAAACTCTCAGTGAAATGCTGTCTGAAAGAGAGGCCATCGCACAGGTATGGGCATGGCTACACAGGTATGGGTACTGGCTACCGAGTACAGGCAGGTGTGGGTACAAATACAATAAAATACAATACAATACAATACAATACAATACAATACAATACAATACAATACAATACAATACAATACAATACAATACAATACAATACAATACAATACAATACAATGCAATGCAATACAATACAATACAATCATACATGTACTAGGGGGTTTTGGGGGGTTACCCCCCCTGCTGGAAAGGCCAACCCCCCCTCACCCCCACCCCCCCCCCCCCCGAGACAGGTTAAGGGACCCCTCCCCCGACCAAAAAATACAAGTACTAGTAGTGGCTCCAGTATTAACAAACTGGGTCAGAAATCACTAATTTTTAGCCTAAAATTCACTTGAAAAGCCTTTGGAAACCGAATTTGGCGTTTCCACTGCTGATATTTAAGAAAAATCGGTGTTTTTGGAAGCTCCTTTTGTCATTTTTTGCTTGTTTTTAGCTTTAAAACGCTATTTGGCAGCTTAAAATAGCGATTTTTAGCGTCCTTACTGAAAAAAACGTGCTAAAAACGCATTTCTAGGCGTTTTGGAGCTTTTTGAAATTTGGGACCCCCCACCTGGGCGAACCCCCCCCCCCCTCGACCTCCCCACCTGAGGAAAACCCCCCTACCCCCCTCCCCCCAGGTCGGCCCGGAGCTGTTACATGTATGAATACAATACAATACAATACAATACAATACAATACAATACAATACAGATACAGATACAGATACAGATACAGATACAGATACAGATACAGATACAGATACAGATACAGATACAGATACAGATACAGATACAGATACAGATACAGATACAGATACAGATACAGATACAGAGATACAGATACAAATACAAATACAAATACAAATACAAATACAAATACAAATACAAATACAAATACAAATACAAATACAAATACAATACAATACATGAAGGGTTCAGGTGACTGAGAAGGTGTTAGACGAAGGCACGGATCCGTGGGGCGTAAAGGTGGAACGGGTAGAGGTGAAGGACATCCGGTTACCCCATCAGCTAATGCGTGCAATGGCGGCAGAGGCCGAGGCCGCGAGGGACGCCAGAGCAAAAATCGTCGCTGCAGAAGGTGAAGAAAAAGCCAGCAGGTATCAATTTCAATTTATTGGTTCATGGACGTCCTATGCAAATATCTGCAGATCCCTGCTGGAAGCTGCCCAGGTACTGGAAGACAATCCGAGCTCGGTGCAACTGAGATACCTGCAAACGCTGAACACCATTTCGGCAGAGCACAACTCCACTATTATTTTCCCAGTTCCGGTCAGGTGGGCCCAGTGGCTGGCCAGAAAACTGTCCTGAACCAACTGTCTGATTTGTTTGTTGTATGCAAATTTTTGTCGAGTAAGTCTGTTGTACTGTACATGTAAGTAAAAAGAGTTCGTGAGATACATACATTGTATGTAACATACGTTTAATTTTGATGGCTAATTCGGTTGTTTTCATTGCTGAAAGGCCAAACTCAGGGATGCAGTGGCTTATCAGGGTTTACTGGCAAAATCTAGGTTTTCCGCTAATTATTAGGGTCCCTTTTTCTAATATCGATATCGCGATATTTTCGATATTTTTGTGCGGAAAAGCAGGAAAAACAAGACTACACCAAGTTTATTTCTCTAGAACAGTAAAAAAAACTGTTTTTCTTGGACAACTGGGAAATCGAGGGATAGTCAAAACGTAACAGTACCATGATAGCTCTCAGAAACATCCTCACTCCACACACTTTAAGCAGGAGGGCAGAAGCAGATATGGGCTAGCATTTCGACTGAGGGGATGGGAAATTTGCAAATCCTGAGCGGGCTACGGCCGGCTGTTGGGTGGTTTGGTTGAGGGGTGGCAAGCAAAAAGTCCGATTTTTCTACTAAATTCAAGGTTTTTAGTTTATTCATCGTTAAAATAAGCTATTCTGTCTGTGCTCATTTATGCTTAATCTTTCAATAAACATTCTTCCAAAAATTTCTTAGGGTGGGTGGGGGTATCGCCCTGTGGGTCAACATTTTCATTGAAGAGCTTCAGAACGGCCACTACGTTTTCTGTAATTCTCTACTTAATTAATATCAGGTCGCTGATTGCATCAGTGCTTGACTGATAAAGCAGCGAGAGCAGTTGGTTTTTCAAAATTTCAGGTTTTCTTGCATAACTATAAAATCGATATCGAATATCGTCTAATTTTGATATCGTCGGAACACTACAATTATTTCGTTAAAATGAATCAGCGATTTTAGCTCATTTGCATTGCATTAAATTTAGCATTACTTTCATCATATTTCTGAACAAATTATTGACTCAATCTCACTCTGTATCTGTATTTTATTGACAATACCAGTCTGCAGTCTTGTTTACATAACAGAAAGTTACAGGAATTCCGAGCTATCAGTCATACTAGTAGCCGACGGATGGAGTGTGGTGTGAAAATAGTTGAGGGTGTGTCTTCTAGCGAAACTGTAAGCTGTACCGGAAGCGGTACTGTAGAGATGACTGTCGGTTAGCATTCGACGCAAGAATCGACCACGAATCACCGGTGGAATCGCATGCAAATACCGATAACAAATCACTATTGAGTAGGTGACCAAAACCTAAGAAACAAGTGTTTACTAATGCTTTTTTAAAGTAAAAATAAGAGATTTACCAGAAACAGTATAAATGCCGAAAATGATATCAAAACGATGATTCGGGATTGCGGTAGGACTGCGTGAAAATAGCACACTTCTACTATTAACCCGGAAATACTGGTGCCCATGATTAGTAAGTTTGTTATCTAAAATTGGAATTTTTAGCAACGCTTATATACAGTATCATCGGCCAACAAAATGTCTACCTCCTTTTTAGAACTTTACTAAAGCGATCCGTTCTCGGTCATTTCTTTATCGATTTGGCTCAAACTTTCAGCGTTAATTAACCAGATAACTGGGTAGATATTGCGCTAGTTTGGTGCCAAAATTCTTAGTTTTCTGGTCGGAAATCAGTATTAGCATGAATTTTTGCACCGCACTTGCATAATATGTAGACAGTTGTCTTGTTATTTTTTGCTGAAAATTTGAGCCAAATCGATCAAGAACTCACCGAGCACGAAACGGTTGAGTTAACCTGAAAAAGCGGAGAGGACATTTCTGTGCACTACTGTGTGTACGGTACATATTTCCAAAAATACTTGTGTGTACCAGGGCTGTTTATTTTCCAGAAAAACTCAAGCCGGTTTTTTCCGGTTTTTTCAGTTTTTTTCGTTTTTTTTTCCAAAAGTTATTTTCCGATACGACAAGAAAATTTTTTTAACAATCGCTTTTTATTGCAGAATTCAACGAAATAGCGTGAGTTTTATTACGAAATGCACTAATTTCATCTTTTAGAGTAGTAATTTGGTTTTAAAACAACAAAAATACAATAATAAAAGTTGCCTGAAAATAGCACCAGTATTTTTTTGCCAAAAACAGCTAAGCTATGCCAGGAAAATGCTTGTAAGGCTTCTATTAACGTAAATTCAAAGCATTTGAAGCGAATTTAACCAGTTATTGTGCCTATTTCCTTTAAAAACTTGCTTGAGTTTTTTCCGCATTTTAGTTTTTTTCCGAGCCCCTAGGAAAAAAACCGAAACCGAGGAAAAAACCGACCCAACAGCCCTGGTCCCCACCTACCATCAAAGGTAGCAAGAGAGACGCTGTTGTGCGCGAAACTCCAACAGGGACAAAAATAACCCCAAAAAATACCGTCAGGATGAAGAATATGGAAAGCACTGAAACAAATATACTGTTTTAGTAGACAATCAAAAATATTTTTAAAAACTCACCTACTGAAACACTAGCTAACGGGCTTAAAGTGTTCTTTTTGCCTTTCAGACTCGGCGAACAAAATACAAACACCGACAAACTGCCAACCACGACAATTACCTGAAATGGAAGATTATTATCTAACTTTTGCGTTTCTAATAAAAAGACAGTATGGGGCCGTCCATAAACGACGTCGTTTCAAAATCCCGATTTTTCGGACCCCCTCCCCCCAAAATCGTCGTGCGTCGTTTCTTGGGGACCCCCTACGGCGACGTCGTTTTCGGTTTACCCCCGCCCTCGATAAAAGTGCAGTACATAAAGTACTGTAACGTTTTCTTATTGCCATACAGCGCAATTAATTGAATAAATCCCTACAACCACTCTGGGAAGCTTTTCTGTATGTAGAAACGTTTGACAGAATGTGCATAAATCGAAGATAATGCAATTCAAGTTTCCTAAAATTCCGAAAAAAGCGACGTCGTTTTTTGCTAACCCCTCCCCTCCTAGTGCGTCGTCTATCGTCGCATTTCACCAGGGTATAAGTGCAATCCGCCTACCGGTGCTTTCCGCCTACTCAGTAAAGAGGTGCTATCCGCCGACAACTAGGTGCTATCCGCCAACCACTAAGGTGCTTTGCGCCTACTTCTCGGTGCGATTCGCCTACTCAGGTCTGATCAGAGTGACACCAGTTTTGAATGCAGGCACAGGGCGCAATTAGCCTAAATATGACCAAGAGGGCGCCTGGGGATAGGACACCTCCCCTACGCAGGTCAAATTTGAGTGACATGTAATAGTGACTCCTAAATAAGACAAAGAGGGAAAGTAAGAGTGGCTGAGAGGCCCGGCCGGCCGCCCAATAAAATTAAAGTTCAAAAAGGTGGCCGCGCAGGTTTCTTTTATGGTCACTCTGATAAGCATGGAGGCGGCTGACTTTGGACCGGCCGAGTTCGGCAAATCCAAAATGGATGCTAAATGTTTGAAATTTGTTAGTCGTGTGCATGAAAACCGTGTTTACCGGTTTCAAGTGTGATGTCGAAAGGCGAATGGATCAGAGTACTGGGTGTGCAGTCACTGCCGACAGCTCAAAGAAAAGGACAATCGAAACGGCGCTGTGAGTTCAATTTGTATTTTTAACTTTGTGTAATGTGCTAAAATCTACATACTGTATCATAAAATCAAAACCTATATAATTTCTACGCGCCAGCTGCTTTCTCAACCATCTGAACGCCCATTTGAGCTACTGTCTTGGAGTGGACAAGCACTTTGGCATGGCCAATGAGCGAGCAGATTATTTTTGATGATCCCTGGTTTTTGTTCTGAGAATTGACTGTGATTGATGTTAATTTTTTCGTTGTGCTATACGTAGTATTATTTGTTATGTAGAGCGCTAAGAGAAAGGATAACTGTGAGTTCTCTATTAATTACCTTGGCGGCGTACAGCACTTGATAAATAGGCGGATAGCACCTGATAGTGGGCGGATAGCACCTAATAGGTAGGCGGATAGCACCTAATTAGTCGGCGCACTGGGCTGGTCACTAATTGGGGTCAAATAGTGGGCGGATAGCACCTCAACCTTTCACCAGACCCCCCCTCTGGAACGACGTTGTTTATGGACGGTCTCTATGGTAGGTAAGAAATACCAGTTCAGCGTAGGCCAGAATTATGGCTACTGCTCGCACTGGCCAGAAACAAATCTTGGGCTCTCGTACTCTGGGCATAGTGGCAGAATTTTCAGTCGCACAAGCAGAAATTGAAGGTCGAAGTGGATTGTAAATTGCTGCTAGCCATTTAATCAGACAACAGCTAACGCCCTAAAGACGCCAATAAGACTGACAGCCCGGTTTAGTTAACGCAGACTTGAAGCTATAAATAGCTTTTTCGGCTCAGTGGCGTCTTATTAAATTTGAGTTTTTAATCCAACGGTGATTTTAACTTCACATTCACATTTTGAGCAAGAATAATTTATATTCTAAACTTAGAGAGCTTAAAAACTAACTTGCAGTAATACCTTATTATTGTACGTATGCATCTACAATAAAAATAATACTTTTAAATAAAAAAAATAACTTTATACAACGCACAACTTTATACAACGTTATTTTCTAACAGAAGTATGTTTAGGTCGTTCTGTTCATTATTCATTTATTCGATTCGATTCTTTACACAAATGTGGCCATCAATCACTGTTATTCACGACATACAACTCGGTCATTTTCTATGAAATAAGGTCTGTCTTCCCGAAGTCGAAAGAATGGCGGTTCGTGAGATTTCCGTTTCTTGCAGCAAAGTATCATGCAAGCCATAATGAGGAAAAATAATGAGGCCCTGAAACGGAAAATAATAGTAATTTTATAGAGTAAGATAAGAACTGGTATTTGGTATTGCATTGGGGTGTTTTCCAGGTATTGGATTTCTGGTGTTTTCCAGGTATTGGATTGGGGTGTTTTCCAGGTATTGGATTGGGGTGTTTTCCAGGTATTGGATTGGGGTGTTTTCCAGGTATTGGGATTGGACATTTATCAGCATTTTGTGCACTAATACTCAATATACCGATTGGGGGACCTTAAAAATCCACAAAATTCCATCAGATTTAGCTTTACAAAGCCGTTTTTGCGCCAATCAGCAAAATTTATGCCATAGACCGATTTCCTAGTACCACACCATTAATTTAACTTTTTACTTCTGTCTAAAATTTAGACTTTTACCATTTCTAATAATATAGAGTGAACCTGTTCTCAGAAATACGATTTTTATACCCACCTGATAGAGATGTGCACGGGCACCTTTTTTCCGGCCCGGCCCGGCCCGGCGGGCCGATCAGGTGAGGCATGCCCGGCCCGCCATGCCCGGCGGGCATCAAAATCGGGCCCGGCCCGGCCCGGGGGGCCTGAAAATGGTGCCCGGCCCGGCCCGGCCCGCCCAAAATCCGGCCCGGCCCTGTCCGGCCCGTTAATTTTGCTTTGTCTTACTAAATTTTTGAAAATTTGGCATGAATTTTCAGATTAAAAGCTAAATTTCATGTTAAGCTTTGGAAATTGGCATTTTAAAACAGCGAATTTCAAATTTATGCTTTCTTTTAATTAGAGTGCAAACTGGTATTGGGTTGTTTTCCAGGAATTGGATATTGGGGTTTTTTGTCATTGATAATGATACACAGTGTACATTACATATCCAGGGCAGTGGTTGACACCCTTTTTAAAGCCAGACGCACAAGCTAAACCCTAAAAATCAAAGTGTGCACTTGAATCTAAGCCTAAGCTCCAAATTGAGGCTTAAAATTAAGTTGGTCGGCAGGTGGGGTAAAGGCTTGTGTATGAACGGCACCAAGGCTGCAATTACTGTTAAAATAATTCTGCATATGGTACAACGGAGCGTATTTTGAATTCATTTGGGGCAATGCTAAGCTAATCAAGGTGTTCTTTTTTGTATTCTGCTGTTCTTTATATATGCCCGACGGGCATCAAAATCGGGCCCGGCCCGGCCCGGGGGGCCTGAAAATGGTGCCCGGCCCGGCCCGGCCCGTCCAAAATCGTTGACGGGCATGCCCGGCCCGGCCCACGGGCCGGGCCGGGCACGGGCCGGGCCGGGCATGCCCGGCCCGTGCACATCTCTACCACCTGAGCAAGCATTGGATGGGATATTCTGTTTTTCTGGCATCGTTCACACTCTAATTTTACAAGGTAATAAATGAACTAACCCAACGGTGAGATATTCAAGCCAGCAGCTTTCTCGTTTTCCCTCAGAACACTGGGCTATGTTGCTAAAAACTTGACGAAAACCTTTGATACCGAGGCATGGCTGAACTACACAAAATAGGAGGGCCAAAATTGTCTGACTGCAGCACCGCATCTTGTTTATACTGGACAGTGGCCGTTGTGGCCGACCGCTGACCACTGACTGCTGACCCATTTTCTTTTTTATTGACGTGCCCAACCAGTCACACCTAACGCTACTGTGCAGCGTTCTTCTTGACCTTAACCCATTCAATAACATACGATTCGGTTCGACTTAAGGGGGCGTGCAAAAATTACGTAATCGCATGTGGGGGAGGGGGGTTCGCCAAAAGATTACTAATCATTACGGTGGGGGGAGGGGGGGTTGCCGACTTCATTACGTAATTATTTTTAAGTGCAGAAATCACTGAAGTGGTCATAATTTTAATTGTTTTTACGTCCGGTACATGTACAGGGTGTGTCAAAAAAAAAACAACCCAGCAGAGTTCTTGCTGTAGCAGCCGTAAATCTCAACCGATTTGAATAAATCCTGCTTTAAATGAAAGATAAATAAATTCTTGAAAGACTGGTGAAGGTCCTATTAAGACACGATGCTGAGTTCCTGAGATATTTTCCTTCAAACTCAAAACAGAGATTTTGGCAGTGAACAAGAGCGATTCCGTTGCACTTCACAACAAAACGGATTCCTACTGCTGAGGGGCAACAAGACTTTTACAAATGAAGTAACCAAGCATGTGTGGCACCAGAAAAACCTCGTTACGTTAGCCCTGAGCAGTAGGAATCGGTTTTATTATGAAGTGCAACAGAATAATAAAAATCGCTCTTGTTCATAGCCAAAATCTGTTTTGACTTTGAGTGCAAATATCTCAGGAACCAAGCATCATATCTTAATAAAGCCTTCACCAAACTTTCAAGAATTAATTTATCTTTCATATAAAATAGGACTCACTGAAATCGGTTGAGATTTGCGGCTGCTACAGTAAAAAATCTGCTGGGTTGTTTTAATCTCTGTTGTGCACTGCCAAAATCTCTGTTTTGACTTTGAAAGCAATTATCTCAGGAACTAAGCAACGCATCTTAATAAAAGCTACACCAGTCGTTCAAGAATTTATTTATCTTTCATTTAAAACAGGACTCATTCAAATCGGTTGAGATTTGCGGTTGCTACAGCAAAAACTCTGCTGGGTTGTTTTTTTTGACACACCCTGTACATGTGGTCTCGATTTGAAGCCATTGGGCTTACATTTTCTCAATTTCACTTAATGATCGTTTAGATTAGAGAAGGTAGCCTAAGTCTAAGTCTAAACCTAAGTCACGGCTTTCCAATTTTTCGGATGCTAAATGGCAACAGAGACCTTTGACATCTTTTTAAGAGTTTATAATGATATAGCACAGCACTTTTCAACTCGATCTTTAAGAGTCAGTCTCTGAACTGATCGAGTTTTGGCCCTTTGCCCTATTCAGACCCAAAATTGAAACTTTGGCCTAGAGAGCTGTAAGTTCGTACACTAATACATATCGATAGGTTATGTAACCACCGCAAAGGATTTCCCGATTTGACGCTCCAGTCCCGAGATACAGCCGTCTGAAAATCGGCTCGCTTAACTATGGGACAAAAATTTCGAACTTGAATTTCTTTCCTGCTAAAAACAGTTTGGACCTAGAATTTGGGGATTTACAGTACTTTATTGTACAGTACGTATAGTCTTAGTTTTACATAGAAGCCATCTTTGGGCGGCTTTTTATTAAAGATGAAACCAAAGTGTTTTATCATGGATTTTAGGGCTGCTGCCATATCACTTGATTGATAATCGATAGTGATAAACCAGGGTTCGTGAGGGACCTGAAAAGTCAGAGAGTCATGGAAAAGTCAGGATATTTGGTGATGGTCAGGGAAAACTTTGATAGCAGTACGTAGAATCATCTCTCGCCCGAAGGGCCCTGTCAGAGCTTTACACACCACCCTTTTGAAAATGGGAGTTCTGACTTTACACAACTACTACAACTTGAAATTTTACCCTCAGAATACCGTTTAAATGACTATGGGACAAAAATTTCGAACTTGAATTTCTTTCCTGCTAAAAACAGTTGGGACCTAGAATTTGGGGATTTTACGTAACTTTTAGAGTACTTTAAGAATTTTGGGTCGGTTTTCGATTTTGACGAAAAAAATTTTTTTCGACCCCCTTCCCGCCCCCCTAGCTCGTCTGGAACCCCCCTAAGTGGGTTTTTTTATTTCAGATTACTGTAGCGCCATTTGTTAGCTACAGATTGGTGCCAATCACGATAGCCCACGGCCCGGGGTTTTGCAGTAAATTGACCTCAAATGGCTGAAAATCGCATTTTTTTCCAGTTTTACTATGGGACAAAATTTCGAACTTCAATTTCTTTCCTGCTAAAAACAGTTGGGACCTAGAATTTGGGATTTTTACGTAACTTTTACACTACTTTAAGAATTTTTGGTCGTTTTTCGATTTTGACGAAAAAAAATTTTTTTCGACCCCCTTCCCTCCCCCTTGCTCGTCTAGAACCCCCCTATGTGGGTTTTTTTATTTCAGAGTACTGTAGCGCCATTTGTTAGCTACAGATTGGTGCCAAGCACGATAACCCACGGCCCGGGGTTTTGGAGTAAATTGACTCCAAATAGCTGATAATCGAAATTCAACTTCGAAATTTTGTCCCATAGTAAAACTGAAAAAATGCGATTTTCAGCTATTTGGAGTCAATTTACTCCAAAACCCCGGGCCGTGGGCTATCGTGCTTGGCACCAATCTGTAGCTAACAAATGGCGCTACAGTAATCTGAAATAAAAAAACCCACTTAGGGGGGGGTTCCAGACGAGCTAGGGGGGGCGGGAAGGGGTTCGAAAAAAATTTTTTTCGTCAAAATCGAAAACCGACCCAAAATTCTTAAAGTACTCTAAAAGTTACGTAAAAATCCCAAATTCTAGGTCCCAACTGTTTTTAGCAGGAAAGAAATTGAAGTTCGAAATTTTGTCCCATAGTAAAACTGGAAAAATATGCGATTTTCAGCCATTTGAAGTCAATTTACTGCAAAACCCCGGGCCGTGGGCTATCGTGCTTGGCACCAATCTGTAGCTAACAAATGGCGCTACAGTAATCTGAAATAAAAAAACCCACTTAGGGGGGTTCCAGACGAGCTAGGGGGGCGGGAAGGGGGTCGAAAAAATTTTTTTTCGTCAAAATCGAAAACCGACCAAAATTCTTAAAGTACTCTAAAAGTTACGTAAAATCCCCAAATTCTAGGTCCCAACTGTTTTTAGCAGGAAAGAAATTGAAGTTCGAAATTTTGTCCCATAGTAAAACTGGAAAAAAATGCGATTTTCAGCCATTTGAAGTCAATTTACTGCAAAACCCCGGGCCGTGGGCTATCGTGCTTGGCACCAATCTGTAGCTAACAAATGGCGCTACAGTAATCTGAAATAAAAAACCCACTTAGGGGGGTTCCAGACGAGCTAGGGGGGCGGGAAGGGGGTCGAAAAACATTTTTTTCGTCAAAATCGAAAACCGACGCAAAATTCTTAAAGTACTCTAAAAGTTACGTAAAATCCCCAAATTCTAGGTCCCAACTGTTTTTAGCAGGAAAGAAATTCAAGTTCGAAATTTTTGTCCCATAGTTAAGCGAGCCGATTTTCAGACGGCTGTATCTCGGGACTGGAGCGTCAAATCGGGAAATCCATTGCGGTGGTTACATAACCTATCGATATGTATTAGTGTACCAACTTACAGCTCTCTAGGCCAAAGTTTCAATTTTGGGTCTGAATACTGAAACTCGATCTGACCAGAGAACGACTCTTAATACACGCTCTGTGCGGCTTTTTCGAGCAAAATTCCCTGACCAAAGTCAAATTTCCCTGACCAATCAGAGTAAGAACATTTTAACAAGGGTGAGAAGTTTTTAAAAATTGACTCTGAAAAACGCATTTAAACGGTATTCTGAGGGTAAAATTTCAAGTTGTAGTAGTTGTGGAAAGTCAGAACTCCCATTTTCAAAAGGGTGGTGTTGGTGTGTAAAGCTCTGACAGGGCCCTTCGGGCGAGAGATGATTCTACGTACTGCTATCAAAGTTTTCCCTGACCATCACCAAATATCCTGACTTTTCCATGACTCTCTGACTTTTCAGGTCCCGTTATGACTCTGACTTTTCACGTCCCTCACGAACCCTGGTTTATCACTATCGATTATCAATCAAGTGATATGGCAGCAGCCCTAAAATCCATGATAAAACACTTTGGTTTCATCTTTAATAAAAAGCCGCCCAAAGATGGCTTCTATGTAAAACTAAGACTATACGTACTGTACTTGTACGTATTATCAATTGTTACTGTATACAGGTGTTAGGTGTTATTTTAATAAAAACGTCATTTTACATAGAATTGAACGCAAAAATTTCGGCTTTAACTCTTCAAAAAAATGAAATTTCGGGGGGTTGGCCAAATTATTACGTAATTTAGGGGAGGGGGTCAGGAAATTATGACGGGCGATTATCAGGGAGAGGGGGGGGGTCCGAAAATGGGCAAAAACACCATTACGTAATTTTTGCACGCCCCCTAAGCTCATACATTATGCATGCACTAGGAGGTGCTTGCTTTGGGTGGGGGCTTACTAGACCTATTTGTTTTGCAAATTTTAAATTTTAGTCGTAGTTAGTGGTCTTTTAAAATCGCCAAAAATAATTAGTAGTCTCAAAAACTCTCGATTTTGAATGTGTAGTCGTAGTTAGTGGTCAATTTGTAGTCAGCAAAATTGTGAATAAAATTACCAAAATTTCAGGTTTAGAATAAAACAAGAAGCTGAAAATCCAAAATAGTAAACCAAACAAGGGAGAGGTTAAAATTTAATAAATTGCGACTATTTTCTGCATGGTGTGATACCAAAAATGCGTGTTATTTTCATTACGAAAGTACCCCCTACCCTACTAGGTACCAAGACAGTTTGGGGACCCCCGACCGGGCGAAAGCCCCTACCCAATCCCTCCCCCGGCCTGGACCTGTTACATGCAGGCCAACTTGTATTTTTGCTACTGTTATTTTTCTAGTGGATTTTATTTTACTATTTACAAATTCAGTTTTTCAATTTAATTTATATTTTTGTGGTATTAGCAAGCAGGCTCCGATTTTATTAATTTTTGTTTTACTACTGTACCTAACCTAACTAAACTATAAAGCGGTCGCACGCTCTCTTGCGTGTTTTCTACTACAGGTGTTCCTAGCCTGGTTGCCCTTTAACAGTGGAACAAACATGTTGATATGATAGACAAGACGACCATGTCCCCAGAATCAGAGCTTTTCATAATAATCCGCATAGTGTTCTGCGGAATCAGCTATGTCCTTTACTTCTTTGTTCTAGTAGCTCTAATCTTTCCTGGAAAACAGAAAACTCTCAGTAGTTCTTTCTTCTCTCTCAGCATTTCACTGGGCCTTACCGACCTATTAAGTACGACCAACAATAAACTGTTCGTCACGTTTCGCATGTACGGCTGGTTATTCGAGTTCTACGCAAAATTCGACCCGTTTCTATCAAGAATCGGCAATTACCTGTCCTGGTTCTTCGGCTACAGCCAGATTTTTGGCCTACTACTTCTGGGGATAAATAGATTCACGGCTATGGTCTTCCCCCTCAAATGGAAGAGTGTGAGTTCGTTTAAAGACCCAAATTAACCCTTTCAAAATCACCGCTGAGAGCGAACACAAAGTCATAGGCAAACACAAATCTGTTTAGAGAGTGGACGAACAAAAGGGTTAGTGTTCGCCATAGAGGTGATTTTAAAAGGGATGCGTGAATTTAATATGAAATCTCAAAGTTTTAGATGTGGAAAAGCAGAAATTTGGCTGTAGCGCTGTTTCTCCAGTACTTGGCTGCATTCTTGCTAAGTTTGCCGATGCTTCACTTTTCTTTTGGTTTTTACATTCGTAATAGCACTACAGGTTCAGTAGAGTATATCTACTATTACCCAGACCAGTTACCAATATTTTACTCTATTTTATCCAGCGTTACAGCTGTTACATGCATTATACTGATCGTTTCTTATAGCGTTACCTTTCACCAAGCCAAAAAACGCAATATTACAATCCGTTCAAGTAGCGAGAATTTGAAAGCGAAGAAAAACTTCAAAACCGAATTAAAGTTAGCTGTAAGTGGCGCTGTGTTAAGTATGATTTTGCTTATGGTTTGCTTGTTGAGTGTAGCGTTAGCGTTCAGTCCGGACTTTACTAAGTACTTCATTTTGTATACCATTTTACACGACTTTTTTACACTGGCTAATCCGTATGTTCTTGTCGTAGGTTCCGAGGCGTTACGAAAACGAATAATGCAATTGTATTTGCGTGTGAAAATTGTAAATGCCACCACTGGTACGTAGAGTCTGTCTAATAAACTTTTCTTTCCAAGGACGCAAAACGAGTTTTCTTTGCTTCGTCACAACAAACAATTTCAAATTGTCTAGCCGATACAAACATATGCAAGTTTTGATTGAATGAATACGATACAACAGCAAATAAGCACTAGAAATAATGAAAACGTATCCTGGAATGTAGGAATAATTACTGAGCTACCAACTTTTTACAAATTCCAAGATACAATTCGAACTAACATTATTAATCATTTTTCAAACCAGGGCACTTTCGTAAGTAGACACAAAAACAACCTGAGCATGTGTACGATAACTACAGTACACAGAAAATAAAGTAGATAGTACATAAACTAACGAACAATGAAACAGTGGCGTACCCCAGGTACTGTAATTTTAATAGTGAAATTTTATTTTAATTTAATATTAATATAATAGAACTAGCCGATTTTAATTTTAATTTAATATTAATATAATAGTCCCTTGCTAATTTTAATTTAGATTTAATATTAATACTATTAAATAACAATTTTAATAGTATTTTAATAGCATTTTAATAGTATATTCTAAAATGCAGTCGAAAAGTTTTGGAGACACTTCAGCGAATTGGTAAAACAACATCTTTTGCTTGAAGTTACTAGTGTTAGGTAAAAATTTAATCAGATATGCAACTTAGAACCATTTTTTCTGTGGAAATCCACATAACCGTTCTTTTTAAGATGACTTTGTCTGAACCTAAAGCCCATGTGCGCAAAGCTTGTAATCTCTGAACGCCACTCTGTCTTTGATCATTTGGTGGGCCATCATGGTTTATTATCTCAACGCGAAACATAAGGCCACGTAAACTACGGTAAGCTACGTAAACTACGCCGCCGATCTTACGCAGCGCTCAATGCTGGAGAGAAAAATAAAGACAAAAAAGAAAAATCTTTTTTATCTGATTCAATCAGAGGAATCGAGCCGGTTGAGGAAGGAATTATTGCATTCGCATAATACACACAGTAAAAAAGTAATTTTGTGCGTGGAAGGTGCTAAGCTGGCTAACAACTGTTCTTTTTATTATTTTTATTCGTTTCTTCACTTCGGTCGGCGCCAGCACTGCAGAGTGGGAGAGAGAGAAAGGAGTGGTTAGGTAATAAGAGCAGCTAAAGCTTCAATGGATTCCTAAGGTAATACGTCGCCTTCCTAAAATACCTATTCTGCTTGTTCTTTTGCATTTTTTATGTTCGCTATCTTCGTCGTTTATTTTTTTCCTCCGAAAAAACAATGGCGGAAAATAGGGCGGCTGTTCTTAATTTCACGAAGACCGGCCCCCAGCGTGTTTGATACTGTAGCTCATGTTTTGTCAATTTGAAATGGATTTGGATTCAAACGGAGCTGTTTTCAGAGATTACAAGCTTAAATAGAATACGCTTTAGTTTTAAATTGCATTCGAACACAAGCTAGCCATAGAGAAACTATTGATGCATAGTTAAAGAGAAATTTTTATAAGGAAAGACTGTTACATAGGTTATTGACTATATACATTATAGTCAGGCTCAGGATGTAGATTCAGGTCCTTTTGCATTCAAGCTTATTAGTATAGGGAAAGTTACACTGTTTCCAAGATTCGAGATTGAGAGTGCAGTCAAAAATCTTCAATTTTTATAGTTTTGTGAGGAAAAATTCTGATTTAAATAGTATTGTAGGCAACTCCTTCATTGTTAAAACAGGGTTTAACTATTAAAATGCTATTAAAATACTATTAAAAATTAATTTTAATACTCAGCCCCTCTGTGCATTTTTAATTTAATTTAATATAATAGTAGGCCCTCTATTTTAATATTAATATAGATTTAATACTATTAAAATGGCACTATTAATAATAGTTTTATTTTAATATTAAGAGCCGTTTTTTATAAAACCCAGGCAGGTGGCGGAACATGAAATTTTCTGACCTATACTTTTTATGTGATGAATCGATAGGTCTTCAGTAGAAAACACCACCACTGCGGTATTTTTTCTCTCCGATACCTCTTGCGGTATTTATGGCCAAAAACGTGATTTTGGACATTTTCGACTCCAGGAATAGTGTACTTGCACCGATTGGGCTCATATTTTCAGCATAGATTATGCTTACCTTGCCGACCGCTCTTGCAAAGTTTGGAGCTGATCGGTTCAGGTGCACATGAATAGCATCGATTTTAAGTTAAATTTCAAAAAGTCGAAAACCAAATTTTTGGCCACATTCAGGATTTTGCCCATACTTCTAGGGTAGATAGAACTCGTCGTCCTCTACACGATGGTGTTTTCACTTTTTCTGGGCTCGGCCCCGTTTTTGAGTTATTCATGTTTCAATTTTCCAAAAAAAATTTGCGGTATCTTTTATAATGGTGTACTGTTCTGATACCCCTGAAGTTACAGCGTCGTGTAGTAGTGCGTTGGACGTAGAATATCGTGAGCTTTCCAGCCATATAAGCGAAATCGATATACGACCTCTTACACAAGAATGGCGGTGAGCCAAAGTTTCGGTCGAAAATAACCCAATTTCGATCAAGGTTTTTTTACATGTTTTGACGTCTGCCGCCGGGTTGGTGCGCCAAATCGCATAGCTTCGGGCATCAAACGATAGCTGAGATTCTCGCGATTCCGAAAATGACCTCACTTTTTCGTTTTATGTCCATTTGATGCTAGTTAAGCCCTAGTAATGGTCTGGAGTTTGTTAACTGTAAGCCAGACCACAAAGAAAACAGGAAAATTGGCGAATAAATGTGGCATTTCAATAAAAACTTTGATGCATACCAATCGTAGAGCTACTCTAACGCTCTCGATTGATATATTACATGACCCAGCTAAATATTCTGTCTAATATAAATGCGCTTAGTCATTCAGCAGGGTCTGTGGGTTTGCCACCCACTGCTAAAGGCCAGTTTCCCAAAAGTGATCCCCAAGGCAATTGTTCCTCATACCGATGTGTTCTTCAAAGTATCTCTGCTATAGGCAGCTTTTGACGCATTTGCCAATTTGCCATCGCCTGAATGATTTCTGAGCTCTGTTTGGTTCGAACGGGCGGCTAGGCTAGCTATATGTAGTTTAAACTATACCCTGTACGTCCTGCGTGCACTCTGGAGCCACAGCCATGTGATCAGCCGTTTATGGTCGGCTGTTAGAAAGAATTGCTCCTCTACCTTTTCTAATTTATATAAAATATCTGCCGCCAGTTAAAGCTGAATTTAACGTTCAAATCAAAATTGTGTTCTTGTGGGACTTGATCGCAGCCACCACGATCTATCCTTGTCTAAACATTGTGTTAGTAAAATCGCCAGCGATGCGTCCAAACAAGCTCATTTGATTCATATAGCCTTTTTTCTTGCCATAATCCCAAATTTCTTTTTGAGCTTTTTAGGACATATGGCTAAAAATCGCAATTTTGAGCATACAAATAACATTTAAGAGCTAAAAGCAAGCTTATAAAATAACAAAAACAGCTTCTAAATACAACGATTTCTCTTAAATATCAGCAGCGGAAACACCAAATTCGCTTACCAAACGCCTTCTAAGCCAATTTTAAGCTAACAATGGTGATTGCTGAGCTTGTTTGTTAGTACTGAAACCACTTACCAGTACTTCTATCTTGGCGCCGGAGAGGGGCCCTCATTTTTTTCTCCGGGGATGTGAGAGGGTTTCACTTTCTATCTAGGGGTAACCACCAAACCCCCTACTGTAGTACATGTACTGTATGATGTTGCTGTGCAATAACCTCATTAAGTATAAATGTTAGACAGAACTAAATTCGTATTAGACACTATATGTATTTAGCTGGGTCGTGCAAATACAGTAGTGCTTCGTTAAAATGCCCCTCGTTAGATCGTTAGAATTGTTCCCTCGATTATATGGCCAGCTACTTGGTATACCGATTAGTTTGCTTATAAATAAATTGTAAACATAGATTTGCAGTAATTTATGATTTGTTAAAAAGCCACTTTAGGTTTGTCCCGAATTACCATTAACAAGGCACGACTTCATATCAATCGAGAGCGTTAGAGTAGCTCTACGATTGGTATGCATCAAAGTTTTTATTGAAATGCCACATTAGTTCGCCGATTTTACCTGTTTTCCTAGTGGTCTGGCTTACGGTTACCAAACTGCAGACCATTACTAGGGCTTAACTAACATCAAATGGATATAAAACGCAAAAGTGAGGTCATTTTCGGAATCGCGTGAATCTCAGCTATCGTTTGATGCCCGAAGCTATGCGATTTGGCGCACAAACCCGGCGGCAGACGTCAAAACATGTAAAAAAACCTTGATCGAAATTGGGTTATTTTCGACCGAAACTTTGGCTCACCGCCATTCTTGTGTAAGAGGTCGTATATCGATTTCGCTTATATGGCTGGAAAGCTCACGATATTCTACGTCCAACGCACTACTACACGACGCTGTAACTTCAGGGGTATCAGAACAGTACACCATTATAAAAGATACCGCAAATTTTTTTTGGAAAATTGAAACATGAATAACTCAAAAACGGGGCCGAGCCCAGAAAAAGTGAAAACACCATCGTGTAGAGGACGACGAGCTCTATCTACCCTGGAAGTATGGGCAAAATCCTGAATGTGGCCAAAAAATTTTTTTTCGACTTTTTGAAATTTCAATTAAAATCGATGCTATTCATGTGCACCTGAACCGATCAGCTCCAAACTTTGCAAGAGCGGTCGGCAAGGTAAGCATAATCTATGCTGAAAATATGAGCCCAATCGGTGCAAGTACACTATTCCTGGAGTCGAAAATGTTCAAAATCACGTTTTTGGCCATAAATACCGCAAGAGGTATCGGAGAGCAAAAATACCGCAGTGGTGGTGTTTTCTACTAAAGACCTATCGATTCATCACATAAAAAGTATAGGTCAGAAAATTTCATGTTCCGCCCTTATAAGGGGACCTGCCCGGTTTTTATAAAATGTGGCTCTTAATATATTTAAATAACAGTAACCCCAGGGGATGTAGGGTGTGTACATCACCCCTTTGCGGTGGGAGGTAGAGAGGAAAAATTAGACAAAAATAAGAGAAATGAATTAATTATGTACTAAAATTGTCTATTTTATGCTCAGAATACCTTTTAAATGCGTTTTCGAAGGCTACATTTTCAAAAATTAGCCAGGCCACTTTAAACTACTAAAACTTGTAATTTCTTTCAATTTTAAGCTCAGAATATTTTTAAACACGTTTTTGAAGTCTAATTTTGCGAATTTTTTTCGCCTTTGTTGGGCACCAGACAACTTCAAAATTTTAGACCCCCTTTGCAAAATTCTGGGTACGCCATTGGAGGGAAAAAGTGATGCTGGGGGTAACGGCCGCGTATATTCTGAGTAAAAACCATTCTACACGAATTCTTTCACACAACACAAAAATACAGTAATTCCACTCAATTATACGGTAGAACCAGTATAGGCGGCTCCCAAAGGCTGCGGTGTGACATGTCCGGACGGAGGTTGATAATTCTGCTGCGAAAATCCTCCGGCACTCAGATGACTGGGGGTGTTGGCTCCACTGAGCTGCGGGTCATAGTTGAACGAACCTCTATTACTGCCCCCCAGGGTAACGGCCGGCTCCTGGTCGTACCTCTGCACCGTAGGGGGCGGGGCGTACTGCTGCGTAGGCTGCGAGTATTGGACGGCGGTTGGAGGCAGTGGGTACTTGGCACCAATCAGCGCCTTGGGAGGCAGGGCGTGGGTGTTGCGGTAATCAGAGACCCAGCGACGGATGAACAGGTAGTAGAAGAGGAAAGCAATTATGCCGGCGATAATTAGACCACCCAGCGTTACGCTTACTGTAATGGCCCATTTGTGGACGGTGCCGGCGTGGACGCAACTGGCCGGACAGACCAAAAGCAATAGCAAAAGCAGTTGAGGCAGCATTTTTGCCTGCAAATAAGCTATTTTAGGCAAAAATCATAAATAGCAGGGCACGAGGGCGTGAGCTCAGCTCATTAACAGAATCAAATCTAAGGGAGGGGTTGCTTCATGTAGATGTAACAGATCCAGTAGTGTATCCAGAGAGTGTAGGATTTAGTACACCCACTTTGCGGTGGGGGTACGCATGAAAAGACATGGGCTAGCATTTCGGCTGGGAGGGGAAAATTTTCAATCGGTTGTCCGAAAGGACAGTAGAACTCAAAAACAAACAAATTAATTCCTGATATGGCCAATAGGAGAGTCCGATATTTTACTAAAATCAAGGTTTTTTGCTTATTTTTGGTTAAAATGGTCTTTAATAGACTATTTTCAGCTCATTTACACCTAATCTAGGCGCATACTTTTATCATAATTTCCTACATAATATTCTTCCAATAGCGGCGTCCTGAGGGGGATCAAATCGCTTTCCCCTTTGCCCATATCTAGGTACGAACAAAAAACAGTAAAAATAAGAGAAACGAAAAAATCATGTTCAAAAACTATCTATTTTAAGCTCAGAATACGTTTTTGACGGCTAATTTTAAAGATTTCTCGTGCTTGGTGGGCCTGGCCAGAAAGAAGTCTTTTCACAAAAAAGTCGCCAAAAATTTCGGTTTCATTACACACAGTACAGTAGTGTACGTAGGGTGGAAATAAATCAATGACACTAGAAGGTCAGAGAAGCTAAAATTGATTGAGGTCAAGGTGAAAATGAGGTAAATTAGACGCAAGAGGAAGGTGTGACAAATCATGTTTCAAGTCCTAAATCGGTCGACTAAAACTGCAGGGGTTTGGCTGACTCATAAGATCTGAACGCATGACAAATTCTGGCCTCAAAATGGGTCGCGCCGTACAAATCACAGCACGGGACAGGACTGGTAGACTATACACAATATTCTGGTCCGAAGCTACATAGAATGGAGATAAAAATTTGCAATAAAACTCTGCATAGAGCAGGAATGGGTGTAAAATTTCTATTAAACCCAACTGCACGCTGCTTCGTGTTCGTAGGTTCTAGCTACTACACATTGATACAGAAGCAAACTTAATACAAAATCACAAGTTAACTTCAGTACTATACTGTACAATTACTAAAGAACGTTTAGTAATTTCAAATTTAACACCTTACCTAATCTAACCGTCAATACAAAAATAAAACTCCCCTACCAATATCAAAACTCTACTTTGACAGGCATATCTCCTTTAGTAAACTTGCAAAAAACCACTCCACTCATCCAACAAGGTCATTTAAAGCGTTCACTGAATTGAGCAGCAATTTAAAAATTCTAAGGTCACCGGTCTGATTCAAAAAACCCGACCAACTCAACTAGATTTTAACAGCGCGCCTACGGGGCGGATGGATGTATTACAAATTGGGTAAACAAGCGAAAGGCCGTATTATTGGCTGGTTTTCGGCTATAGAGAGCGATCGAAGGCAGAGCACAGGGCAGCGGCCGACAGCCTGTACACAACAACAACATATAATTGGCCGGGCGAGAGGTCGTGCCAACATATTGGCGACCTTCAAAATTATAGAACCGACACTGTTGCTGGTGGTGGTTGGTTGTTGGCTGGACACAACGACACGGCCGCGAGGAGTTAGTATTACAC